>CM014080.1:40208668-40257128 GCA_004119915.2 Collichthys lucidus
TTGCCCATACCGAGTCCAGGCCAATACTTACCTAAATGCAGATTAAATATATATCTGACAGAGTGAGGCGAAAAACATACATGGAGTACATTCAAGAAAGAATTAGATTTATCTAAACCAATATCAATCCTTCAAAGGAAACCAGAACAAACAACTTCAAACAGTTTCACCATTGAAAATTCTGCAGTTTGTTACTTTTACTTTCCCACCCTGACCATGAATATCTCCATATCTCTGTAGAAAACTGCAGAAAATGAAAACTTCAGAACTCTTTTGAAGAAAATGCAGGAGAATTGATGTTCCTTCAAAATTCCTTTGACTGATGATGACACACACACACACACACACACACACACACACACACACACACACCACACACACACACACACACACACACACACACACACACACACACACACAGCTGACAGGAGGTGTAATCAACCCTGGTATGTCCAGGATGAATGGTTGTCCAGGGAACTGGTAGAAATAGAGAGGCAGGCAAGGGAACAAGGAGGATGGAGTGACCACATGTTTCTAAAAGAGGGATGAATATCTGCGTGTGTGTATGTGTGTGTGCGTGCGTGTGAGAATCATCTCCAGAGAGCCAGCAGTTCAGTACCTTGCTGCCCTGCATTGATTGAGAAAATGCAGAAAGTGCTCCCAATAACCACCAACTCCAAGCTATGGAAAAGAAAGTATAGAATAAGTTTAAGGAGCCTGCCATGGCTATTGTCATACTGAATGTCCATACTGTGTGTTTCAGTGAGATGAGAGCACATATCACGTATCATATATAATATGGTTTAATAAAAGACAAAGCATGCTTTAAAATTACTAATATAAAAACTATTTCATATTAGTCATTTTTTCCCTTGAACAACTGTGTATTTTTTATGTATTTATGTTTCTATAGTGCTTTGTTTGTAATGGGCTGGGGTGGAGGGTTGGAGCACTTTGTGTTACATGTTTTGTATGAAAGGTGCTATACAAATAAAGTTTGATTGATTGATTGATGTTAAGGACAGCTGAACACACAATTTAAACAACAATATATCATTGTTTTATAAAAAAAAAAAGAAGAAGGATATGTAATGAAGAATTGGTTGAAGTTCTAACTTCTGGAACACAGCATGGGTTCTTCAGCTCAGGTCTTTGTACTGTATGCAAACAGCAGGAAGCTTCTGGTACACACACTTAGTGCCCACCGCACAATTTGGTCATTGGATATAAATACCGGTCCATTATCTTTAACCTTTCTTCCACTTCTGCTGCTGCTTATGATTCGAATATTTTGGCGTTTGACTAAGACTGTCCTGCTGTGCTGGTTTAATGGTGTGAAATAGTTGTCGAGTGAAGTTACTGCCATGATTTTCCGTTTGGTCCAAAACATCCCCACTGCAATCAGCATTAGCATTGTAACAGCCATTATGTTCTGTTTTATTTGGACAGAGCCGCCATGGAATGATCAATTTGATGTTTTATTGTGTTTTAGTTGTCTGTTTTTTTTAGCTGTGAAAACTCATAAAGCTTCCTTACATGAATAAAGTGCAAGAATATCCAGGTAGAATTGATTGCAGTAGTTGTGTGTCTATGATTGGTTTTAGTGCTTTGCATGCATGTGTTTTAACATTGCCACTTGTATGAAATCCCATATTATGTTTGTTTGTGCTCTGTTATATATGTGTTTCAGAGAACGTTACGTCTCTGACAGCTACCTAACAAGTGAACTGCTGCAACTGTTGTATAGACAGAATACAGTTCGAGGCTGTGATCAGTACACTCTCAGATGATCTCAGAGTAAACAAGTGTAATCCAGGTGAAAATGTGGGTAAAAAGGTTAAATATTAATCAGAAAATCAAAAAATCTATCATGTGTTTGCTGTTTGTTTTCTGTCTAGAGCAGCATTAACAGGGTTAATAACACGCTGCAGGAGCGTCAGGTCTCTCAGGTGTTTCAGCACGGACTGTTGATGAGGGAGTCACAGACTGAGGCCACAGAGTGATGTAATGTAACTAAGAGTGCGCAGAACAGAGTGACTCTGCTGATTTTACCATTGTTTGCTCCACAGTCGATGATAAAAGACGAGTTTGATATCGAGAGCACAGGAGGAATTTCAACAGCCGTGTATGTTTGTGCTAACACTGATGCTATGGCGAGTGCTGTGGCTGGGCTTACCTGCAGTGTAGTCTGTAGTCAGTCACTACGCACGTGCTGATGTTTCTAGATATACTTAAACTGACTAAGAGAGGAATGGCTGTTTTTGACCTGGAGATGGAGCACACACCCAGAAACAGGAGCGACATGGACTTGATCTGTGCATGCTTGTGGTGGCAGGAGGAAAAGGCGCAGGACACCGACCTGCTGCTGAACCTGTGCCTGTGACGCTTGGGTTAAAGACAGACAGGAATATAATATCTGAGGTACTGCACACTTTATTTTGCCCATTGTGAGTGGAGTGGCCATCCTGTTTTAGGCTACAATGACCACAAGCATGGATCCAGGCCTGCAGCGTTATATTGTGGTTGAAGTCATTCTAATTTGCCGCCTTTAGGACAGTTACTGTGGACACACTGTAACTTCTGTTTGTCTATTCATGTGACCTTGAAGAGGTTTATGAAGGTTTTATAACTGAATCCATTTTGGGTTAAAACGTGTTCTCTTACAGTAGTAAATGTTGAACATTCATATATTTGTATTAAATTTTTCTATTTCTATCTATTTTTCTAAACTCATCATTTGTTAAGTAAAGTAAATAATTGAGTTTCTAAAACCTGAGTGGTGTGATTTCATTGCAGTTACCTGATAAGATGGAATAATTTCATGCTTAAAGAGGCATATACACACTTCTGCTTAAAAAATCTTTATCGAAGCTAAAACGTTAAAAGGCGAATTCACTGGGCGGCGTTTAGCTCAGTTGGAAAAGCAACCGCCCCATGTACAAAGGCTCAGTCCTTGCTGCGGAAGCCCAGGGTTTCAATCCGACCTGTGGCTCATCATGTCATTCCCCATCTCTCTCTGCCCACATTCCTGTCACTTTTCAGACTGTCTCTGTCAATTAAAGCTTGAAAAGACAAAAAAATATATCTCTAAAATGTTAATTCATCAAAGGTGGGTTCACGTCATGTGTTTAATGTAAAAAATATTGATTAAACCATGAGTTAATCATGGTTAAAATAAAGAAAATAAGTATGTTTAATGAACCTATTGGTATGCAATTCATTGCCAGATGTTCTTACAGGGTCCTGTTGAAGACGAGAGAATTGTTGGTGACATGAGTTATTTTTTTACGCTGAAACAAACTAAATGTGTATGTACTATGCTGATGATGTTGGCAAAGTGTCTAAATGAAACATAAAGAGCATGAGGTGTGGAATTTTAAGGCTATAGTCGCATACACACACGCACATGCACACACACACATAGAGCAGCCCATTGTAATGAGGACATTCCATTCATTCACTGTCTTTCTACCCCAAACTTAACTCTCATCACAAAAAGCCTAAACCTCACTGCTTCTCTGAAAGGAGAGCCAAGGCGCAAACCACTGTGTCCAATAAGTACAAAATGTTGTCCCTGCCTGTCTGCTCGATTTCCATGGCCTCCAAAGACCAACAACAACTCCACCAACTGTGACCAAACAATCTTGTTAGTTTCCCCCACAGCTTCTTTCTTTTCTGTGTCTTACAAGAAAAGTGACCGCCCTTCTTTGCAACTGGTTTCTCTTGAAATAGCACGCTGGAGACAGGATTATTTCTTTTACAGTCACTGTTTATGTTGTGAGCCTGCACCAGATTTCTCGTATTCGATCGAGTAGTTACGAAAAGTTACGAAAAATCTAAGCAATAACCCACAAAAGCACCTTCTAATGTCAACAGCAGGTACAACAAAGGTGAATTTTAGGTTATTTTTAGATTAAAAAAAGTTATTTTGTGACCCGGTGATATTCAGACATTTATGCTATAATTGTCACCGGATGTAAAAAAAAAAAAAAAAAAAAAAAAAAAAGACTGACTGAAGTGAAAACACAACACAACACAACCAGAGTGGAACTCTTTGCTCTTTTCAAGTCAATGTGCTCCGTAATAGTATTTTGTTTCAATTTCCTAGGTGTTAAAGCACGCTGAGCTTTGAATGCCATTCCTTTCCACTTACACTGAAGGCTTTCACTTCAGGCCTCTCAGAATAATTATTAGTCTTGCAGGCTGTAATGGCGATAGAACTCACTTTGAGTTGTCAGAAATGTTAATGGAAATGGTCTGTTTGAAATTCGCAGCAAGAAAGTTTAGTCCTGTCAGAACAGGACTAAGCGGCTCTCGTTAATTCACCTCATCACTTGTAGAAAGTTTGGATGTTTTTTTTTTTATGCACAGGTGTGTGGGTTCACATTTTAAAACAAGGTGACTTCTGACCAATCTGATCGTCAGAGTTTAGAGTTTTGCTTTATATGTGCGACACATTCTCACAGCAGTTTGTTCATGAAGTACTACAGTGTGCTACACTAAAACCTTTAATTAAACTTGTAATATTTTGAAATTAATTCTCATTTTTCTAAAGCAAGGCAAGGCAAGGCAAGTTTATTTGAATAGCACAATTCGTACACAAGGCAATTCATACTGCTTTACAGAGGCAAGGAAAAACATTGGACATTAAGATAAGCAATAGAAAAAGAAAAAAAGAAAACTAAATAAAAAAGAGAAAAAAATGGAATTAAAAAATATATACAGAAATTAAAACCAAAAGTTAATAAAACATCAGAATATCATTTAAAATCATTAAAAGAGCAAATTTTAAAACAATTTAAAACATTAAACGAATCACAGGATTATGATTAAAAGTTCTTTAAAAGAGCTCAGCTATAAGCACGTGAAAGAGAAAAGTTTTTAACCTGGATTAAAAGTGCTCAGAGTTGGGGCTGATTTCAGTTCTGCTGGTAGTTTGTTCCAGTTTGCAGCATAACTGCTAAATGCTGCTTCACCGTGTCTGGTTTGAACTCTGTGTTCCACTATCTGACCTGAGTCAGTAGATCTCAGAGCCCTACTGGGTCTATATTCTACTAACATGTCGTTTATGTATTGTGGGTCTAAACCATTCAGTGATTTGTAAACTCGTAG
This sequence comes from Collichthys lucidus, assembly GCA_004119915.2. Taxonomy (NCBI): domain Eukaryota; kingdom Metazoa; phylum Chordata; class Actinopteri; family Sciaenidae; genus Collichthys; species Collichthys lucidus. The sequence continues at coordinate 40,213,781 of CM014080.1, forward strand.
CAGAACTTTAAAATCTATTCTGTGGCTAACTGGGAGCCAGTGTAAAGACTTAAGAACTGGGGTGATGTGTTCTGATCTCTTTGTTCTGGTCAAAACTCGAGCTGCTGCGTTCTGAATGAGCTGCAGCTGTTTGATACTTTTTTGCGGGAGTCCAGTCAAAATACAGTAGTCAAGTCTACTGGAGATAAAAGCATGGATGAGCTTCTCCTGATCTGGTTGGGACATAAAGCCCTTAACTCTGGATATGTTCTTAAGTTGGTAGAAGGCTGTTTTGGTGACTGATTTTATGTGACTGTTGAAGGTCAGATCTGAGTCTATCAACACGCCAAGGTTTCGGACGGTCTTTAGTTTCCAGAGACAGTAACTCAAGGTGTTTACTGACAGCAACCCTCTTCTCTTTATTGCCAAAAACAATGACCTCAGTTTTTTCTTGATTTAATTGAAGAAAATTTTGGTTCAATTTTTGACTTTCTCTAGACAGCTACACAATGACTCTATAGGACTGCAGTCATCTGGGGACAGCGCAAGATATATCTGTGTGTCATCTGCATAACTATGATAGTTGACATTAGAATTCTGCAAAATTTGACCCAGCATATAGGCAGCATATATAGGCTGAACAAAAGGGGTCCAAGAACTGACCCCTGAGGAACCCCACATGTCATAGCCACTCGATCTGATTAATTACTTCCAATGGTCATAAAATAACTCCGCTCCTCCAAGTAGGACCTGAGTCCTGCCCATGTTTCTAATCTGTGACCCAAAGTGTCAAACGCAGCACTGAGATCCAGCAGGACCAGAACTGATACTTTGCCTGAGTCAGTGTTCAACCTTATGTCATTTAACACTCTAATAAGAGCTGTTTCTGTACTGTGGTGAGCTTGAAAACCTGATTGAAATTTGTCAAACAGTCCACTGGAGTTCAAGAAATTACTGAGTTGAGTGTGCAGTTTTCAGTCAAGGATTTTGTGGGCGGTTCTTAAAGGGTGGCTCGATGACACGCTGAGGCCACCCTGAGCATACCCCTGCACCCCTAGCAGAGAGATAGAGATGAATTCATCTCACTCAGTATTTCACAGTTAGTGATGTCATTTTCTGAACTCATCTGACACATTTCAGTCGCTTCAAAATGGCTGCTGGACTTCTACCATGAGTGGGCGTGGCTTCAGCTCATTTGCATTTTCTGACCTGCTACAGAGGACTATGAGCAGCTCAAATCCAACCTGCATCTAATCAGTCCACTTGCTGTAAGTCTTTTTACCAGCAGGTATGCACACACATGCACGCATGGAGTATGTTCTTCTGTTGTTTTTTTTGTGACGCTTCTCTTCGTACAATAAATGCTGCCTCCGCCTCACCGAATGTCATTAAACAGAAAACCATGAGCTTGAATATTAGGTGCAGCCCTTCCCCTGTGGAGGTTACGTGTGTGTCCTCTCTGTAGACCATCCAAAAATCGTTTCTATCTAAAGTTTTTGCATCTGTAGGTTTATGATTACATCAGTGGATGGATGGATAGATGCATGGATTGAATGAATTCAAATCCATTTTTTTGGCATAACCACTGAATGTATATAATGACTTATTTGAACTGCTCATGTTCCAGTTGGTTTGATGCGCTTATACTTCCCGCTGAAACAAGCCAGAAATCAGCTAAGAGTTTGATGCTAATGATGAGTAATCATACCTCGTTAGAGTGGAAATACTGAATCTGTGCTGATTGTAGCGAGCCGCTTCATTTGGATCCTTTAATTCATAACAGAAGTCATACTTCAAACCAGAATTCATAAAGCATGTCATTAGCAGATTATTTTCTCTTAAATCAAGTGCTTTTATTTCCTGTTTAATGACAGTTCAAGTCTCGCTCATGATGGGATTTTTGTGTTTTCTGTGCAGATGAGCTGCAGGAGACTGAAACAAACAGCATTGTTTTAGCATAACTCATTATCGACCCTCCAGTGCTACACACAGCCAGACATACGGCAGGGCTGCTGATAGTTGTATTGGACATTTTATGACACGAGCCAGAAAAATGAACAATTATCTCTTGTATTACTTGGACTTCACTGGTGCAAACAAATGCACCCAAACACACAACTGTCTGAAACATGGAGAAAGGGCATTTATGAACACAGCCAAGGGCCAAGGCTGCAATTACAGTCGTCACAGTGAAATTAGTTGTGCTTTGTTGAATTTTTATTGTCTTTCCATATGTGAAAATGAATATTATAATTACATGATTTCAAAATAATGACCACATTTAACTGACATGTCAATTTTGAAACATTTTCCATGTTTTAAAAATAAAAATATTCTTGGTAAGGATAAAAGCTCTGCCTTAGTTCTTTTTTTTTTTAAACCTAAAGTATTCAAATGTTTGTATTTCTTTTATTTTGTATCAATCAGCCGTTGCTGTTAGTATTGTAGTATTTGAGGTGTAGGGAAAACTGTGAGAAATGACTGACGTTAAAAAGTTTGGTGACTCATCTACTCAGATGAAGTAAAAGTCTGCATGGACTCTCTTATTCTTCTTTCTTTTTTGATGCCGTAATATTTATCCATATAGCTTTTTTTTGTCAGGTTTAAATGTCCAGTATATTATTTATTCAGTTTACAGTATGAATAGTGGATTCATAAACAGAATGTATCATTACATACTGTCCCATGGATGATAAAGATCACATAGTGTAGTGTATGTAGGGTCTATTATAGTAATCATTAAAATCAAAATTGCAGTTTCTATCTCTTACCCCTCATCCCCCATTCTCCCATCTCCTAAATTATTAAGAATTCCAGCCGGGGAACATTAATATACAGGTCAAATTTCCTGGCCTTTATCTCTGGATACAGAAAGTGACTGACTGACATACTGTAGTCACCAGACACAGCTGTTCATCAAGTTTTTTTACCGACATCAATTTTCCCCAACAGAATCCTGCTGACTGTAACGACTCTCTGCAAAACTGTTGGACTGTTGCCATGAGGTTTAGTACAGATTTCAGTACCCAGGTGATGAATCATAACTTTAATGATCCTGCACTGCTAGAAAAGTTTTGACTACAGTGAAATATATTGTTATGGAATATATAATTATTAGAAATACAGATTGGCACACACAGTCATGTTTCAGAAACGATGAATCTTAATGACTTTGGTGATCCTTTGAAACTACTCTTGGGTCTATGATCAATCAGAATTTTTAGTTTGAAAAAAAAGTTTTAGTTCGTCATTGAATTACTGCAAAGCTGATGACACTTCCCTCAGCCTCAGCTGTATATTTCAGCAAATGTTAGCATACACTAAACAGATAAACACGATGGTTTAACAAGTGTTATACATGTCAAATGTCATGTGAGTATCTTAGCATGCTGACTTTGTTTGCAGAGAATCCCTACTATGATGTAACAGTGAACAGTAAAACATATTATTAAGCATCTGTCAAACCAATGTTACAGAGACCACAAGTACTAAAGCAGAAAATAAGAGAGGAAGAACAAATGAAAGGAGACGAATGAGGCTGTTCACACGCTTAAGTGGCTGTCTGGCAACAGTGCTATTATCCTATCTGTGCAAAGGTTGAGGCAGTTAAACAAAGGGGAAACAATAGAAAGGGTGGTAATTACTACAATAAGTGCAAGAGAGGAATGGTAGACAAGAAGGAGGCAGCAGTGTGGGCTTGTTAGAGCTACTCTGTGTGTTGGACAGACTGCCAGTGTTGTTGGATCATCAGCTCAGAACAGTGAAGGAAATGAGTCCCATCCAGCAGCCAAATGTTACCACTGTGCTCGGCTATTAGCCACCGCAGCAGCCAGTCACAAATTGCCTTGAAATAACTGACTCCTCCAAATCCAATTTGGCAGATCAAGTCAAAATCGGAATCTGAGGTAATTTATTAAGCCACTATTGATCCTGTTATTGTTATGGCTGATATGAGTAAGTTATAGTGAGGATCATTCATTCTTTCACTATTGACCAAACTTCAGTGTGGCTGTTCATGCTTCACTGCTAACTGATATGAGCTGTTGTTTCAAATGAATAAACTTTTAAAAATTAAGTGTCGTCATCTAATGACTATTGAGATTTTTTCTAGTAAAATTCTATATATAGTTCTCACGGCATGAGTTTCACTAAGAAAGCCCTCATTTCTCACATCGTGCACAGTTGTGTCCTGCCACAGCGTCAAGAGACTGCAGAGTGAAGTGTCAGCTAAATCATTTGAAGTTATGAAAGGACAAAAATCCCTCCATGGACACTTTTATTCTGATAGATCTCATCGATCTGAGATCCTTGGTGCTTTCACGCTTATGTTTTGATAGAGCGTGGAGGTTTACCTTTTCTTAAATGACTACCCTGGCTCACTTTCCCTCAATCGACCCTGTCTAATTCTACTTCTCAAGGCCTGAACTTGTTGCATTCAGCTGTTGGCTTCAAGTGAGGCTGGAGAGAGCAATAATGACAGCAGCAGCAGCAGAGTGAGAGCTCCGCAGGTTGAGAGAAAGCCGCCGCTGAACCTTTTCTGTGCTCTGTCAACACATTTCATCTGGAGCTGCACTGCTTTATTCAGGCCATTTCCTTTTCCCTACACGTGTCGGTTTAGGTATGAGAGACTTCTGTTTACTGCTGTTCTTTACACAGATGAAACATTTGACTGTCTCAACCGTTTTAACAAAGATGTGTGATCAGATGGGTTTAAGTCTTTTACTTCAAATGTATATTTTTTTATTTCATTTCAGATTTTATTTTAAATATTTGTTTAAAAATAATAACATTAGTAATAACAATTGTTATTCAAATAAATAATAATGATAATAATGGTGATTATTATAATTATTATAATTATCATTGTTAATATTAATACTATTATTTGTTTGAATTACAATAAAGAGAGGCTTCAAGTACAAAATAGAGTGCAGAGTTCTGAATAAAAGTGCAAGGTAATAACATTTATCAAATAAAAAAAACAGCTGCACTAAAGGTGATAAAGCCCAAAAAATGCTAATAATAAAAAAAAACTAAGTGATGTGCCAGGTATTGTATGTTTTGTTAAATCATAACAGTGAACGACAATACAGTTTTTTTTCCATTTGTTTAAACACAATTTGTTAGCAACTGGACAAAACTGTAAGAATTGATAATGGTCACTGCATGTCATTTGATAACTGCTCACTTTGATTTGAGGGGATTATTTGCACACAGCTATCTCTGGGTTTTTTTTTTTGTTTTTTTCCGTCTTTTGTTGAGTTTTTATTTATTTATTTAGATTCTTGGAGCGTTCCGGGAATATCAATCAAACAGGTGTTGTTCTATTCATTTGAAAATGGGCATTAATCACATCCACACTTCTGATCAGATGAATCCATGATGTGATTTAGTGTGTACATATCACAATATAAAGTTACATGTGGCTCATACAGAAGTCACTACTTTTTCCTTTCCCATGAACACGGAGTTAAAGACAGAGAGTGTGAACTCTTGGAAAAGAAGCAGGACTGTGTTATTATGACACATGAGTTGGTTTGACTTGTGTGATGTGTTGATGTTGATGTGTGGTCATCCTAACCACACCAGTACTAAGAACAAATACTGAATACAAATGAAGCCCTGGCTGGATATAGTTTTCTTCTTTTCAAAATGAAATATGATTTTAAAAATAAATGGACTTGGATGGAAGTTGCTTTGGCTTTGTCCATTGGCTGAAGCAGAGTGTGGATCTCATGCTGTTCTTCTACATTACAGTGTCGGGCTGGAGGGCTCCTGTCTGCAGCTAATCACGTCCATGAGAAATAGTCACATAGCAGCCTGATAGAGGAGGCAGTGGAGCGTGCACACACACACACACACACACATACACCTTACAGACAGGCAAACACAGCTTTTTGGTATCACTGATGCTTGCAGTCATTCTGAGTGTGATATCCTGGACACAAGGTATTGCCCACAGCTCTCTCTCTCGCCCTCTCTCTTGGTGAAAGAGAGTAACAAGCGTGTGTGTGTGTGTGTGTGTGTGGTTTCATCCACAAGAAATTGCCAATGTTTTTCCGTCTGGTGCTTCTGCTCACATTCATTACCTGTTCTGATGGAGCGGCTACACACACACACACACACACACACACACACACACACACACACACACACACACACACACACACACACACACACACACACACACACACACTTTTGGTCAGCCGTATGCACCTGTTCACTGAAATAGGGTCACAGATACACACTAATACACACATGGAAAAACACACATGAAAATGTACACAAGAAGAAGACAAACTTTCCCGGTGCACAGAAGAGCAACACACACACACACACACACACACACACACACACACACACACACACACACACACACACACACACACACACACACACACACACACACACACACACACACACACACACACACACGCTCTCAGACAGACATAAAATGACCTGCAGCTCTTGGGGTGCTGTTTAGCTCAGTTGGTAGAGCAGCTGCCCCATGTACAAAGTTCCAGTCCTCGCTGCAGCGGCCCAGGGTTCAAATCCAACCTGTGGCTCTTTCCTACATCTCTCTTTCCCCACTTTCCTGTCACTATTCAGCGGTCTGTATACAAAAAAAGCCAAGGCCAAAAAATCTTTTTTTTAAAATGACCTGCAGCTTTTTGCTTCTCAAACCAATCAGCTTTCCTCTTCCTCTTAACAGTGACTCTATCTCGGTCTGGTCAGTGTAGTGTGAAATGAGGAAACATGAGTCTGACAAGGCCACCACATCCTCACCAGCACAACACACACTCACATACAGTACACTGTACACAGGTAACAGTGACCACCTCAGTGACTCAAACTCAACATCCACTATACTGTACAGTATATGTGCTAATTATTAAAATTGTATAGACTGTTTATATATATAGGGACATGCTGAAGTGTTTCTGGTTGTTCCTTTGTTGCACGTGTGTGTTTGTTGCTCATCTAAGCTGATTTTGTTATTTTCTCACAACAGCACTTACAGTATTTACCTTCTTTCTATTTCACTGTAGACTAGTTCTGCCTAAGCACCAACAGCTCGTATCCTTTTAGAAACTTCACTAAATCCTACAATTACCCAGTTCTGCTAGCTACAGTACTTTAGTAGTATACATTTTTTTCCTCTCTGCTCTGTGTGTTAGATGTTTAGTTGCTCCTTATGTAATAAATGTAGTTTATCTGCTGTTTTGGAGGCGAGGTGTAGTGATTGCATGGCAACCCTCCGCCGGACAATCTTTAGCTGCTATAGTTAGCCAGCTCCCAACAGTCAGTGCGCTTCCCCTGAGGTAACTTAGATATCCCCGCTGAGAAAGCAGCTCTGGTCATTAACTGCTCCATTTTGAGAAACGTGAAGTTGGCGACACCTGGGACCACAGTCAAATGCATCCCTGAGGCCTGAGCGGGCAACACTGAATCAAATTTAACATCGCTAGCTAAGGCTGAATGTAAATATAGTGAGATTGTTATTCACATTGGCGGTAATGACATCACTCATCATCGTCACTTAAATGATGTGATGATATAAAATCATTATATGAAAAAGGTAAAACGTAATTTTTATCTTTAAATTGTGAATAAGTTCATGACTTGATTTGGAAGACACTTTTGAAGAAAACTGGTTTGACGTTTGTGCCTTTTATAAACTTTTGTGTCTTCCTAACTCGCTCCAGTGAAAACTCTAGAAAGCGTTTGTACACTCAAACAAAACACAAACAAAGTTAGAGACTAGCTGCTGAACAAAGTGAATTTAGCATTCACCCTGTGTATTTAGTCCAGACTAAACCAGCATTAAACGGAGTATTGGCCTTTCATTTGTCAGGTGTACATAAACACAACTCCAAATGAATGCTGATGTTGTTCTGTGTCTGCTCGATGCGTAAATGGACAATTATTGGTTAACACACAGCTGACAATATGTCAGTGTTGTGTGTTTAGCCTTTTGTGCTACCCCCCCAAGTGGTCCAAAAAAGACACACTGAAATAAAAAACAGAGGTTACACAGGACTAAACAAGTCATTTAACCAAACTTCCCCGGAGTTTCTGTGCTCTGTCATCCAGCAAGTTCTCATGGATCGTGGCTGCTGCTGTAATCCTGCATGACGTCCACTACATATATTACTACTGTCATTATTACTACCATATCTGCTACTGTGGTCACTTTATCATTCATTGTGATTCATCGTCATTTTATCATTCATTGTAATTGTACAATATGTTTTTGTTGATTTGTCCTGTACACGTGATATCCATTGCACGTCTGTCCATCCTGGGAGAGGGATCCCTCCTCTGTGGCTCTTCCTGAGGTTTCTTCCACATTTTTTCCCTGTTAAAAGGTTTTTTGTGGGCAAGTTTTTCCTCACTCGAACCGAGGGTCTAAGGACAGAGGGTGTCACTCCCTGTACAGATTGTAAAGCCCTCCGAGGCAAATGTACTTTGTGACTTTGGGCTATACAAATAAAATTGTTTTGATTTGATTTAATCTATATCTTGATTTACAGGTCACGATTTGTAATTACAGCCTCGTTAAAAGCCTGGAATTCAGTGTCAGTCAAAGATAAGGCGTAAAAAGACTGAGATGAGACTGACCAACAGTGTTTTGGTATCATTTGTCAGTTAGTTATCCTGTCAGGTATTGATAAAGTTCTCAACATCTCCTCCTCTGTATAATTGAATTGAGTGAGTGTGGCAAAGCCAGCGCCTGCAGAGCCTCAGATTGCTTCTGCTGTATTTGGCAGTCGTCAGATGGACCCCCCTCAAATACAGGTGCATACTGAGTTGTCATCATGCCAATCTGTTAAGAATCTGCCATGTCATTCGTCACTTAGCTCCCGTGTTTAGATTGTCCTTGTAAACTTTTACCCTGTATGTTCACAGAAAAGGATTTTTGACAGCCTCATGATCTGTCTCTCCTCTGAATGTTACAGTTTTTTCCAATTGCTTAAACACAATTTTGCAAACTAGGCTGGTTTTATCAAAACACTAACACAATTCACCAAACCACACACCCAAACTGCAAAACACCTCATATATCCCACAAAATGAAGCACTGCAACCAAAATCAAAGTTTTGCACCAGATGGCACACACTTCATTTGTATTACTGATTTCTGTCTAAGCAACTACACACTGTTGGGCATAATGAAAAGCACTCTCATCTTTAGTATGCTTTGCCATAATACTAACATAGTTCAAACTGTAGAGAATTATTCAGATTGTTCACATTCACATGTGCTATTGAAATATTTATTTTATTTATTTTTCACCAAACAAGTCAGTGCAACATATGCACAGGAGATATATTTACATTGGAGTGAACTAAAATATGCTCACAAAACAGGAAGCTGAAAAATACAATTGCAGAAAAAATGAAAAATAAAAAAATAAAGAGGAAAGCAAAATAATTTGACAACACTGCTCTACCCCGACCTCTCACTCTTCCTCCCTCTCTCATTCTCACCGTCCCTCTTCCTCTCTCAGCAATGTCTTCCATTGTTGTTGTAAAAGAAAAAAAGATGCTCACCTCATGTATCATAATTCCAAATCATCATGTCCATCATATCATTTTGACAGGTTACAGTTTTAATCAAAGATATATACAACTCAATCTCATTACTGACATTGTGAATTATTTATATGAATAATTCAATTCTGACTCGTGCCAAATGTTCATTATAGATATGTCCAATTGTTATATGACAGATATCATAAATGGAATTCTTGCCATCTAAAATTCAATTCTGACTAGTGAAATTTAAATTACTGACTTGTTGGCAGAATGTCATCTCAGCTTTCTGAAAAAACAATTTTAATGAGTAAAAATATATTTAAGATATTTTATTTCATTTCTTTTATAATGAGGCAGAAGTGAATTTTAGATCGACTCGTCAAAATGTTAGCGCAGACAATGTGGTACATATCTGAGATGAATATGCAGTCGAGTCTGACAAATGGGAAATGTAATGGTTGAAGGTTACATTTACATTCGTCACAATCCTTTTTCAACATGCCCAGGTTTCATGGAATGATATAAAATGGGTGAATATATTTTAAACACTGGCAGACAGAGAATCCTACAAATGTACAGCAAACACTCATGAGCACATTATAAAGGTTCATTGAACACTGGGCATGATGAATTATTTTTTTGGAATTTGGATAGAATGATCAGAAAGAAAGAACGAATCAGAAGAAATGTTGTAGCAGTGCCTGGAGAAGTGTATACGCTTATTTAATTTACTTCATTTAATTTTATTCTCTACACCCTCCACCTCCATAAAAATAAGAAAACTTTGTCTTTCCTTGCCGTCTTGGGGAAAAAAAATCAGCTTGAAGAAAAGGACTGAATGATGAGGGAGAGGATTTAGAATTGGGCACACTCACAGTGCTGACTGAAAAGGCACAGCTTACTCCGTGTGCCTGTGTATACTCTGTACTACACCACTGCTAATCAGTGATTGAAGAGTCTGTTGTGATGATTCTGCTGATTGGACCTGGAGACCTTCATCCTGCTTATATGCAGCTCTGTACTGTAGTGTGAGCGTGTGTATAAGTAATCATCATTCAGGGCTGCTCTGTTAGTAAGCACACATGTATTACTGATGCACATATTCACAGAATTGTGTGCAGCATGTGCGTGACAGAAGAATGTGAGTGTGTATACAGTACGTGGATGTCAATAAATACACAGGCAGCCTGTGATGAACAAATGAATATAAAACAGTCGGAAAGCCCTTAAAAATCCAGTTATGAAAGTGTGTGTGTGTGTGTGTGTGTGTGTGTGTGTGTGTGTGTGTGTGTGTGTGTGTGTGTGTGTGTGTGTGTGTGTGTGTGTGTGTGTGTGTGTGAGAGAGAGAGACAGAGAGAAAGACTGTGTTGAGGCCTATTGCCACCTTGCCTGTCTTGTAAGCAAAACAGATTGGTGGCAGTGAAGCAGCCCCTAATGTTACTGTTAGTTTTTTCTTTTCTCCTCTCAATTTGCATTACTTGTCTTCCTCCCTCCTTCTAACACCTGCTCATACACACACACACACACACACACATTTAAGAACCTGTCTCATGCACTAAATCTGTGATAAAGCTGTGAAGTATATATATATAGCAGCCACTCGATAGTGCCAGCAATTAGCAATTCTGTCCCCTCCCACAAACATGCTCACAGGCTCATGAGGTCACAGACTGAGGTTTACATTTTAATGAAACAAATTGATTTTCAACATTTTACACACACAGTTTCTCACAACAGCGTGACAATGAGGACAGATGCATACACACCACAGACCTACACACACATGTTGAGTGGCTGTAGTTCCAGTCTGAAAAAAGGACATAACCACTGACATGCCTGTGTTTAACCATCTCCACAAAAGCTTCCATGTCATGTTTGCATTTGATCATGCAACGCTGCTTCATGATACAGTTTACATAAAAATGAACTTCTGAGGGATAAGTAATAAAAGTTTGGATGATATGGAGATTTAATTCATCTTCCTTTTCATGCACTATTCATGCAGCCACAGCAGATGGTTCAGAAAAATGGCTAAGAAGCAGAGAGGGTACATGACGTTAGCCCTGCTTTGTGTGTGTCCTTGATACATCCACACTGCGTTCCCTGATTACAAAGCAGCAAACTAAACTGGGAGACACAAACATCAGAACAGGAAATATTCATCTGTTATATTTCCAAATAAATAATAGTATTAATATGATCATTTTTACAATCACTTAAACAGCCAAAAGCTGATGATAAACAAGGTACTTTTTTTAAGATCATTTTTTTGGCCTTTTAAGCCTTTAATGATAAAACAGCTGAAGATAGACAGGAAGCAGGGGGCAGAGAGAGGGGGAGTGACATGCAGTAAATGCCCGGGATTCAAACCGGGGCCAGCTGCAGAGAGGACTGTAGCCTCCACACACGGGGCGACCACCCAACTCACTACGCTACCGACCGCCCCGAAACAAATTACTTTTAATGCATATTAAATTTCTCTAGCAGAGACGATGCAGATCTCTGTATCTCTGTGCATCTATGATGGCTCCTCATCATCAAACAGTAACAAGATGAGACAAAGCAGCTGGAAGTGACAGAGCAGGGTCAACTTCATGATGCAATGCAGTGATGCGAGTTGTTTGAGGACAGGGAGGTTTTTCTTTTGCTCTTCTGTTGAATGAAATATTTCATTGTAATCAAACGTGAAGAAAGATGACTGGCCATTAGCTTTCAGAATATCTACCTACAGAATCTGCACTACACTATATGACCAAACATTATAACCCTGTTTTGTATGCTTTTGGTCTGGGGCAGATTTTCAGGGCAGTTTAAGGACTCAATATTAGATATTGATATTTTAGAAAACAGTGTGCTTCGAACTGTTTCCTGTGTGACAACACCCCCCTGCACAATGAAACTATTACTGTACTAAAGAACATAGCACACTTAGAGCTCCTCCAAATTGTCAGCACATATCCCATCAGTCATAGCTCTCTGTTTGTAAAATGATCATGCATCTGTTAAAAACTCAGAATAGTGTAACACCATGAAGAAAAGCTGCAGTTGGGCATTGCACCACTAATGTGGAAAGAGAGAATCAATGATGAGGTGATGATGGGAGAAAAAAGGAGAAAAAAAAAACGTGTGTGAGCGCGAGTTGTGTGTTATGCATAATGCATCGAGCGTCTGTTTTATTGAACGTCTTGATGTGTTTCTTTATGATTTTAATATGTTGTCAGATCCTCAAGGCCTCTCCATGGAATTACTTAGTGGCAACATCATGCTCAAACTGGCACTACTTTACATTGCGGTGGAACACACACACACACACACACACACACACGTATGTGCGTGTGATGCATGTGTTGTCTGTGCACATTTACACACAGTGACACATTCACATGAAGGCTCACGCACTTCTACATGCACATACACGTATGAGTGCACACACACGTACACACTGAGATCTGTACGAAAGGATTTGCATACACACACACACACACACACACACACACACACACACACACACACACACACACACACACAGACAGACATTTATGCGCATTCACTTAAACACACACACACACACACACACACACACACACACACACACACACACACACACACACTATAATATTGTAGGTGACACTAATGATATAGAGAAGTATTTCTAAACCATGCAATATGCATGCCTGGAGAGTAGTATCACTGAATAAAACTGCCTAACAACAGTAGGGAGGAACTGTCTCATTGTGGTTTGGAGTTTCCCTGGGGACCACAATGTTTAGAGCGCAGCCCTTATCACTGCTGGCTGTGAATATGTATGGTGTCTCTTTCTTTTTTCTCCTCTCATTGTTATTAAAAAAGAAATTTAAATGATTCTTGTTGTTTTCTTTCAGTTTTCTGTGTTTTAAAGGTCAGCAAAGACTCTGTGAAGGAAGATACCAGAATGCTTTGGTTGACTAGAGTTCATATTACATAGTGAGTTCATGGCAAATCAGATAATGCCAGGATGATGATGACTCAATGTTAACTTGATCAGAAATTGGGGGCTACTTTGTGAGGAGGAAAACTATTTCATGTTATAAATGAGCACACCAGGTTTCATGCAGGTGAATGGAAGAACATACTGCTGAGAATTTCATCTTTGGGTGCATGCGATATGTATGTTAATGTTCCCTGTATAGAGTCACACAGTCCTGGAGGATGGAACTCATACAAATAGCTGCGCCTGATTGTACACCACAAGATGTTTAATGTAATGTGTTTTAATGTAAAAACAAGCATCAGCAAAAGAACACAAGGCTGTCTTCTACCCCAGGCTGTTTTGGAAAATGTGTTTGTGGCCAAAGTTAAAGTACGACTGATATACTGTTAGTTAACCAATATGTGAAAAATAAATACGAGTTGTCTGAATCTGCTGATATTAGTAGCATCTGAGTATGAAATCAATATTGAAACGAAAATGCCAGATGATGTTTTTTTTTGTTCTTTAGTGATTTGTTGTGGTCTCATTTTGCATAAATCTCTGTGAATTCCTTCAGCACTGCAAAACTTTCATCAGAAAAGTTCAACTTCTCCGGTACCTTTTAAAAAGCAACGCATGCAAACTAGTGTTTCCCCACAGGACTACAACAAAGACAATAAACTGACATTTGACATTTTCTGTTGCTCGCAAACTAACTGCAACTATCACTGCTGCTATGCTGACGGAGGGAGAGAGTGAGAATAATGAGAGAATTGAGGACAAAAAAGGAAAGAAAGACAGTGGCAGATGGAGAGGTGGAAGTTAGGAGAAAGAGATATTTTCAGAAGTGGATTATCTCCTGGTGTCTCAGTGCAGCAGCACAGAGGTATGGTTTCTCTGTTATGGTTGCTGCTGGAGCTGACATATGGTTCTGCCAGCTGTCTCACTATAAACGTCAGTGCGAGCCATGGTGGACGTCAAGGGTCTTTGCTTACTATTGGCCAGGTTCTGCTTTATTATACACAGTCGGAGTGCAGCTATTTTTTGGTGGCAGGAAAATGACAGTTAAATATTCCCAAATCTACACTGCAAAATATATCCACCCTAATGAGTCAAAGTATGCTACGTACGCTAGTTGTCTTTGGTCTGAACCAGCCTTCAGGAACAATTTGGGGTTCAGTATCTTGCTCAAGGACACTTCGACATGCAGACTGGAGGAGATCGAACTGCTGATCTTCTGATTAGTAGACGACCCGCTCTACCTTCCTATGTGATGTCGCCTGTAGGTTTGCTGTCCACTTGAGGCTGGCTACTGAACAAGTATCAAGCATTTCTCTATAAGACAAGATGAACTTCACTGATTCCACACTGGGGATCATTTTTAATTCCTTTTGTTGATTATGAGTTCGACATGTTATTGAAGTGCAACACTAACTGTGTGGAGCAAATCAAAGGTACAAACAACAAGTGTCAGCAAGAACAAAGCACAAACCCTCAGGCCTCCCTACATTTTCCATTCAGGAAATATAGTAGATAGTAGTAAATATAGTAAATACCTGAAGACTTTTCATCAGCTTTTATTTAAACGAGACACTCGGTTTTTTTTTTGCATTGTAACATGTAGGTATTTCTGATCGATTGATTTCTTTTTTGTTTGTCTTTCTACAGTGGAGAGAGTCTGCTGCAGTCATATCACTACATTATGATAGTCACAGTCAGTTACTGGGATCAGGTTCAGATGTTTGGAACCAGTTCCTGAGGACAAATGAGAAGGCTACTGTAAACAGACTTCCTGTCGGAGAACGTCACTGTCATTCTAGCCATCACCCTAATTAGTGACACTAATCCTTACATTAATTGGACATATTTAAATAATCTTCATGTCTCCTCCCCTCTCTGTCCTCTACACGTTCCTCTTTCATTTCTTCTTTCCTCAGTAAATATATCGTACTCCTTCATCCTGATGATGATTATCAGGTTTAGACAGCAGTCTGTGCTATTAATAATGAATGGCGTTTAATTCACCTCACTTGACCACAAAGAGAAGCAGAAAAACTCAAAGAGAATACAGCAACACTGATGTCTCCCTCCTGTTTTACTTTTTATTTTTGAAATCTTTGCTCTTCAGTGTTTTGTTTTTTTGTCCAACTGAGCAGCTAATGCTAACTATTACAACTATTAACCACAATAGAAAAAAATCATGAACGACATAAACAGAAAGGGGATATAAAGAAAAGAAGTTCTCCACTAAAATTCAACAGTGTAGCAGAGTCTGTGGTTTCATTATGAAAGGGTCAAACACACATATTTCTCTTACAAGACATACCATATGCCTGATTGATAGATATTTTAATTAATAATTAACACAAAGGAACAACTAACGT
Organism: Collichthys lucidus; assembly: GCA_004119915.2. Classification (NCBI taxonomy): domain Eukaryota; kingdom Metazoa; phylum Chordata; class Actinopteri; family Sciaenidae; genus Collichthys; species Collichthys lucidus. The sequence continues at coordinate 40,229,633 of CM014080.1, forward strand.
ATCTCTGATGCTGTAACAGATTAGATTACGTTAATATTTACATGAAATATGAGCCAAACAAAAATGCTAATAAGTTGTGCTTAGTTTTCACATAAAACGAATATGAATTCTGATTATTTTATTCTTTTTCCTACACCTGCCCAGGAACTACACCTCTCTGTGTTTTACAGTATATTGTTCAAACAAACAATGAAACGTAGATATCTAGACCATTGTCATTAAGTGCGTCTGAAAAGTTCATTTAAAATTCAGTGCCTTGCTAAGAGACTCATACCCTGTGTAGCCATGTTTAGCCCTGTATTTTTGACTATTTATTCCTCTCTCTTTTTTCTCTGTCACTCACTTGACTGCTCGGCAGCCATGCTGCTCAGCAGCTCCACTCTTTCATCTGTCTCTCAAATCAATAGGCCACATTGGGGACAACTCTGGAAGAGAAAATCGAGTGTTAGTCCAGGTTCTCATTTCCCCGAGCTCTACTCTTTCTTGTACTCATATTGGCTTTCTATTAGTGTTTCTGCCATGTCACTGTGTGTGTGTGTGTTTGTGTGTGTGTGTGTGTGTGTGTGTGTGTGTGTGTGTGTGTGTGTGTGTGTGTGTGTGTGTGTGTGTGTGTGTGTGTGTGTGTGTGTGTGTGTGTGTGTTTGAGTGTGACAGAGAGACAGACATGCTTCTTTTAAAGTATAACCAATGCTAAACGAATGCTACATGAACTTGTTTAGACATCTTTACTTTCACAGCTTCCTCCTTCTGTGAACTTCCCCCAGTCCTCGTTCTTTCTCTGTGCCCCCCTTTCTTTCTGTTCTTCTATTTCTTCCTTACCCACCTCTTTCTCTCTAACCCAAAAAGCTTTGAGATGAAAGGTTCAGACCAGGTCATTGTCTCAATCCTGAACTTATTGAAGAGAATGACCCCCACTGACATGCCTTGAACAAGGTTATCAAAAATGTTAAAAGACATACGTAGCCCCACAAAGAAGATGATTTTTCTTCTTCTGTCCTGAATTATTCTTCCCATGACCCCTCAGATTTGTGACATTTTATACAGTTCTGGTCCAAAAGTGTGTCAAAAAGAACTTTTGCATACACAAGCCCAGACATTGATGAGCCCTGATACACCGCTACCACGCAGGCCCATGTCAACATTACCTTTGTAAACACTGACACACTGGTTCATGCTTAAGTCTGCCGAGAGAAAAAGAGATAATGACGATTACAATATATATCATCATTAATAATAACGTACATGCTTGTTTGGTGGCCATATGTACTGTTTCATCGACATGCTTTCAGGTTCCATGGTCAAAATTTCTGCAGGGCCCCAGATCTCCAAAGGCCCGAAAATGAATAGAGGCTCTATTTACAGAATATGGCAGAAATATAAATATTTATAACTATTGGTATTAGAGCATAATTCCCTTGGGGAATGCAGCTGTGCGTAAGGTGTGAGTAGACGAGTGGGAGTGAGCAAGCAGAGAGCAGCAGAAATGAGCAGTTGAGTGAATGTGTGGGAATGGTGGAGCTGCAGGTTAGCGGTATGAATGTACAGTAAGTTAAAGTGCATGTTCAAAGAAAAGGCCATGGCGTGTTTAAAGTCAATCCTGGAGCTCCCGTGTGTGTCATTCCACTGAAGCAAAAGCTGTAAGGTGTAACCCTGAAGTCAACATGCTATTATTTATACTTCCACAGTCCACCATGTTGCACCAGCATGTTTCTACAGTAGCCCAGAACGGACACATTTCTTCACATTTAATACATGCATCGTGGCTATCGTGTCTCCATGCTAGAATGGAGAGGGTGAGGTGAGGGGGTGCAATCAGCAACAAAACTGCTAGATGCCACTAAATCCTAAATCCTAAATCCTAATGATGAAAGATTTGTTTGAAAATATGAGTCCATAAAGACATCAAAGGACACAATGTTTGAGGTAAGTCCTGCTTTTGTGCCTCATCTTGAGGCCTCGTGTCCAAAATGTGTTTTTTTAATTTCAGCTTTGTGCTTCCTGTATATGTTGGACATGACTATGAATGTATTTGATCAAATAACCAGACAGTAAGTATGGGCCAAGGAGTACAGCAGAGGAACAGTGGGCTCTTTATTACCCTGGGCCCCTGAGCAGCTTAGTCTGACCACAGTGTTGCTCATGTGGTGACAAAATACAGTCAAACACAAAAAGTGAAAAACAAGTACAGATCCATATACAGTTCATTGTACTGTGTGTTACATTCTCTCTGCTGCATTCTGTGAAGAATGTACAAACTTGATCTGATGCTTGCTGAACAAGTCATTATGTCTGTGAAGCCATTATGTGGCCTGCTGCTAGTCAGGACACAGTTCAGTTTAAACTGTTCAAGCACACACACACACACACACACACACACACACACACACACACACACACACACACACACACACACACACACACACACACACACACACACACACCACACACACAGAATCATCTATACAATATATCTTTCACTATGTAAAGGCCACCACGGAGTCCTGCTGTTCATTTGTGTGTGTGTGTGTGTGTGTGTGTGTGTGTGTGTGTGTGTGTGTGTGTGTGTGTGTGTGTGTGTGTGTGTGTGTGTGTGTGTATGAGGATGGCACTTTTATGACAAGTCATAAAACAAAGACAGCAGCCATTGCCCCAGGAGAGGTCATTTGGCTGGACATGGCTACCACTCACACACACACACTCATAAACACACACAGCAGGAGTCAACCTCAGCAGCAGCCTTTAGATCAAATAAAGGGGCAGAAGACACAGCGAGAAAATGAGAAAGACAAAGGGAGAGAAAATACTGAGAGTACCACAACAGGGAAAAAAAATAATTCCTACATTTTCTGAGACCATGTTTTTTTCCCACTTTCTCTGTTATTGTTCCATTTTTTTCCTCCTTTCTCCATCGCTCCCCATCAATTCAGACCGATTCTTATTTTTTTCCTTATTTATTAAAAATCTATTCAAAAGACAGGAAACATAGCAGGTGTAAATGGAAGGATGACTTTTGATACTATACATTTTTAAACTAGTTGTTTCGAACAGTGGAAACAGAGCATTGCCTGTATTATTAGGGCCCGAGCACGAGTACAACCAAGTAAATACAGTTTGCCCATTGTGCATGTCACAGTCCCTCTGTAAATCCATCCATTATCTGTAACCTGCTTATCCTCATCGGGGTCACGGTGGAGCCTATCCCAGCGGACTTTTTGGACAAGACGCAGGGTACACCAGTTCATGACAGGGCACACAGAAACAACCAACAACAACCTTTCACACTCACATTCACACCTATGGGTAATTTTAGAGTCACCAATTAACCTGCATGTCTTTGGACTGTGGGAGGAAGCTGGAGCACCCAGAGAGAACCCACACAGACATGGAGAGGACATGGAAACACGTCCAGACACAGCAGAGGTTCAAACCAGGAACCTTCTTGCTGTGAGATGACTAATCACTGCACCATAAATATAAAATTAAATTAAAATAAATTAAATTAAAAAATCTCATTCTAACAAAAGCACAAATCTTATTTTCAGGTGATCATACACTTAAATTCATTTCTGCCAGTAGATCCTCAATGTTACATTTTGGACCTTCAGTCAATGGAAGTTCGTTCACATTACACACCAATCAGAGTTAGGAGGAATTATGCCAGTAGTGTGTTTGTCAAACGAGTTTAATGTGAAACATCTATACAATATATGATCTGTATACATAAAGAAATGTCTGAGCAACATTGACAGAATCCTTACACTAAAGACAAAATGTCAGAGCAGAGCCAAATCTAATGAATTAATGAGTGAGAACTCAGCAGCAGTAGCAGCGAGTGTAAGGTGATTTAATGGAAACATAGTGAGACAATGTGAATGAAGTGTTGAGGGTATACAAATAGACTTTAGAAAGAAAGGCCTCTCTCTGATATAAGGCTCAAATCTAAAAATGTCCTGCAGCTGAACTGAATGAAGGCCACTGTTTGAGGTGTACAGTACATCTTGGGAGACAGCTAAATAAACAGGAATGGTGGCAGAGCCCAACAATGTGGATGTCTCTCCTGTTAAGCTGCTGCTGAGAACAAACCTCCCACACTCAATTCCTTTAACACTAATTGCTGTAAAATGTGTTTACAGTCATTTAATGAGCTGACTGTGGCCCATGGCTGTTTGCAGCATATGTGGGATTTACAGCTCCAAGCTTACATATCTTATTTACATACAGTATCAAGAATTACTGGTGGGAATCTGTTGATTATTAAGCCAAGTACTTTACTTGTAGTCAGATATTTGTGTGTGTGTGTGTGTGTCTTTTTAGCCATGTCTTTTATTTGTCTGAACTTCTCCAGCTTTATGTAGGCACAGCCTGAGATTTCTAAAGTGTTTCTTCAAAAGTAGTGTTTAAAAAAAAAGTATAGCACTGTGACTAATGCATGTATTATATGGCTATTCTGCAGCAAATGAGGGCCTACAACTACCAGCAGTGACATTTTCAAGAATCACCATTAATTATGTGGTGATCATGTTCTCTGATCCTTGAGAGTCCAGACTGGTGAAGCTGATCCTGAGTCTCTGCATTACCATAACCTGTCAGGACATCCCAGCGGGGGAGCTGATATTTTTTTAATACACTTATTCTAATATTGCCCTTTATGATTACAAATAATTATATTTAGTAGACATGTGCCTGTGCTTTTTGTTGTGGCTCTTGACACATGCAAAACTAAAAAAGACAAACATTTTTCCACAGTAATTGCTAAACTGACAAGAACAGAAAGTGTCACATATTTATACATCAGATGCAGCTTTGTCGAAAATGTGTTATTTTATTTAAATGTACAAATTGACAGCTGCAGCCCAGACTTAAAAACAGTGTTCTAGATTTTCTGCCACTTCCATTAAGACAGTTTTAGTTTTATTCAGTTGTAGTTTATAGTGTGTGTCTGAATTGGACAGGAACCCAGGGACATGCCAGGGATTAGATATTAAGTGTTTCAGGGCCCCGTATTAGGCTGTTTAAGGGCACACAGAATTGAATGTTCCATATTCAGCTGCAATTAAAGATTAGTTTCATTATTGATTAATTATTTTTGATTATTTTTGATTAAACACCATGTTGCAGATCATAATTGCAGAGTCTAAGGTGTCAAATTGTTAACCAACACCCAAACCGCTGTACTTTCACAGAAGTAAAGGCAACAAATTCTTATGAATTAGGAACAAGGTATGTTCAGCACTTTTGTTGGAAATATAGCTTAAACGACTGATCAAAATTAAAATAGATGCAAATTTCTGGTGAATGATGATGATTATAATCATGATCACCTTTGGTTACTACTCAGAGAACCACAGGCTCCTCTCAATGCTGAGAGAGGCAAGTCCTATTAGCACAGAGGCAGGGTACACCACAAGTAAACTTCAGAACCGATAGGAATCCACTGATCCACTGAGGCTAAACGTAGTGTGGTTTGTGTTTGTTCATGTTGTTGTTGCATCTGCATGAGTTCTGGAGTTGGAAGTGAACTGGTGCTGAAACATCGTTTTGAAAGTAGCACTTTGTCTATTTTTTAAAAATAAATTAAATTAAAGTAACTTTCCACTCTTTTCAAAATTGCCGTGGTTGCATGTGAAGTAGCATCACACCTTCCTCCTCTTGTGTGTGTTTTCCCAGGGTGGGGCGAGGCTAACAAGGTTTAGGGTTTTGGATCATTACAGATCATTTAGACATTCATCACTGATATTACATAAAGTGTGTGTGTGAACGTGTGTGTGTGTGTGTCTGTGTGTGTGTGTGACGTGCATTAGAGCATTACTCCATAACGCCCATGTTATGAAGGCTGGTATTGCTGTGTGTGTGTGTGTCTGTGTGTGCGTGTGCGCATGTAATGACGTACAGCTAAAAGTCGGAGCAGTAATACTAAGACAAGCAACACTCAAAGCTTTTAGCAAAGACAGAAGAGAAGAGGAAAAGAAAAGAAACAGATGGCAGGATGAAGAGAGATAAGAGCAAACGGCACACTGAAAGAAAGAGAGAGAGAGAGAGAGAGAGAGAGAGAGAGAGAGAGAGAGAGAGAGAGAGAGAGAGAGAGAGAGAGAGAGAGAGAGAGAGAGAGAGAGAGAGTAGCAAAAAACAAAATTCAAGCGGGACTGAATGCAGGAGAAGTGAGTGGGCGAAAACATAAAATGGGGAACAAACAGATTAAGAGAAATAATTAAGAAAAATGATGGAAAAAGGTTGGAGAACATAATGAAAAAGGGCGAGTGAGTGGGCAAGAGACAGAGACAAAGAGACAGAGAGAGAGAGAGTGTCCTTAATGACCACTTTAGTAGTTTGGAGGCGGTAATTTGGTTAGCCTCCGGGCTGCAGGTCATGTAACACTATCCTCACCAAAGCAGATAATTCTGGGTTTATGTGAGTGTGCACATTTGCATGAGTGTGTGTGTGTGTGTTTGTAAGCCAATCCCGATGTAGCCTGAATCACTTCTCTGTAGGAGTCTTGTGGAAATTGCTGCCCAAATGAAATTATGTTGTAATTTAAAAACAATTTATCAAAGACAGTTTGGTGTCACTCCCATTGGAGCCATTAGGCCTTCTCACACTCCCAGAAGCTAGGAAGACTTCCAGCTCGGAGAGAACAACAGCAACATCCGTGAGGAGAGGTGAAACACAGCATGACAAAGACACGATTCTGTTTTATCACCAGAAAGCTTTAAGAAGATATACTTTATTATTTTTATTTATTATTTAGAAACGGCTGTTATCTGTAGACATTTACTTGTAGTGGCAACATTATTGTCCCTGTGGGGAAAGTTAGATCATTGGATATTCGACATGTCAAAGAAAGAAGAAAGTCTTTCAGATTTCATCCCAATGCACAAAATAGTTCAGAGAACATGAAGAAAATAAAGAAATTGTTACTATTACATAAATATTATATCTTGCTTAATTTAGATTAATTTATGTAATTCAAATGGATGGAAATGTTTTATGCAATTAAAATGCATAAGGCCTGCATTTTGGCCAAAACATTTTCAGTCAGTACCTGAACTGTTACACAGTGAATGTTTCTATATTTTGAACAAAAGGAAAAGAATCCAAGTGAACACCAGTCCAAAAAAATGAGCTGTCACTGCAAGTTAGTTTAATAAGATTTATCAAAATGTTTTTTGTATTGTTCCTTGTACAAAATGAGCTGCTGACATTAGGTAAAGTGTAGGCGATGCTAGCTTCTTGAAAAAATGAGCATGTATATCATTTATTATATCATAGAATATGTCCTCCTTGTGTTGTCAGTGTCAGCGTCTGATTTGAATGAAGTAAGCGTAAACTGACAGAAACAAAGAGACATGGTGCTCAGGATGTGAAAGTAATGGTGCAGGAACATCAGTGACAATCCCCGCTCAGAGCAAGCTAATGCTTAATGGCATATTAGCTGACTAATGTTAAGTTAACGCTCACTCTTTCAGACTGCTCTGGCAGCAAAAGAAGTGACGCACTTCATGCTTTTCCCAGAGGTGTGATCTGCAGTTGGATGTTGTCTGCCATAGACACTATACAGAAAGCTCTCCATCTCCACTTTGATCAAATCACAAAGTCTATTAGAGGGCAAAGCTTGTGTTACATAGAGAAAGCAGTTACCTGTATGGAACTCCCGTTCTCTCAATATGTGTGTTCCTCTACAACTTCAGTCTTCAACGTGACACTCAGCTGGCTGCTTGTTCTCAGTTCACTGAGTTTAAAAGGAGATGGGTAGTGGGCTTCTTACTCGACTGTAGGGTCAGGTATGGAAGTTACATGGGAATATGACAAAACTGTAAAAATGCAGTAAATCTATAACACTTTGGCGATGGGGTGAAACAGAGGTGCAACTGTATTTTGTTCTTCATTCATTTGCAATCAATATAATATAGAAGGTAAGAGACTGTAATGGCTGAGGAAAGTCCAGCGTTGGTGACAGTCTGCATGGCTGAAAGTGAAGCTGCCAAAGGTCACTAATCAGTACACTGCATTACAGCATGTCCTCCATAATCACCCACAGTGCTTATCTCCTGTCTGCTTCAGCGGAGCTGCTCAGTGGCTGTCAGTTGAAGACCGCATTAGTACTGCACTGTGAACCTGCAGCAGATACAAGAATGTTGGATCAAAGGGTTGGCTCCTGGTTTACCATTTAAATGCAGGTGCAGCACTTTGATTATCATGCTATGATTCAGAATAAAGCCGACTAACGTGGATATTATATTTTAATATATGAGCATCTACATATCCTGAGCAACGCAGGAGGTTATTTGATCTACCTATAATATATTTTTATCTTTGATATGAACACACACACACACACACACACACACACACACACACACACACACACACACACACACACACGTTGATTTTGCTGTATGAAATAGATGAGTAGATTTAACAAAAAAAAATACTGTACATGAAATATTCAGAAGTAGCCATGGATCTATCAGAGAGAAGAATCAGGCTGTAGAAAGGAGAGAGAAAGCGAGAGATAAAAAACAGGCAGGACAGCCCATGAGAGAGAATGAGCTATGAAAGCATGTACTTGTACATGCATACTGTTTGCAAGTTCTGAGTTGTAAGCTACAAAACTGCATTGACTAAAAGACGACAACTGCTGGTTTGTGTATAATGCTCCTTGTATAATTGCTCTCCTTACAGAAATACTGAGGGTTAGTGTGCTGGGTGGGTATGTAAAGCACTTCAAAAGCAAAGTCAAAATCTGCTTTGAAAATTCAAAATAAAATTAGATTAAAAAAAAAAACCTGAGTTTAAGCCAAAGGGTTTTGAGTAAATAATACAAAAAAACAAAAACTGTGTCTTTATTGTCTCTGTGTATGTGTGTGTGTGTGTGTGTGTGTGTGTGTGTGTGTGTGTGTGTGTGTGCGTGTGTGTGTGTGTGTGTGTGTGTGTGTGTGTGTGTGTGTGTGTGTGTGTGTGATTAGGATGATTGAGGAGATGAATGGAAAAGGACAAATGAAATAAATAGATCAATGTAATCAAACTAATGAGTATAGTCTCATTTAGAAGAGTTTTTGTGTCTGTGTGTGCAAAGAAGCTGATGTGTTGGTGAGTCTCTCTTTGAATGTTGTTTTGGTATATTTTGTATATATGCGGTTATATAATGTTAATAATAATAATAATATTCATAATAAGAATACTACTACTACTACTAATAATAATAATAATAATAATAATACAGCCTGTCAAGACAAATATTGCTACCTGATTATATCCATACCATGTTTGCGTGTTGTTGTTATTTACTGTAGAATAGTATTAATAAAAATAACATTAATGCTGGTAATCCTTGTGCATCATTTATGTAAAAAACTGACTATGAATTATTGCACTATACTGTTACTAAAAGAGAAAAAAAATAACTATTTCATCATCATTGTTATTTGTATATGTATCAATACGATGACGAGGATGGCAATGGTATTTATTAATGCTATGATTAGAATTTGATGTGTATTATTATTATTACTACACTGGGTATAAAATTGAATATATAATATTCAATTTTATATCATTTCCTGAAAGAAAGCAAAGCCTTGTATTAATAACATTCACATCAAGCCCTGTTTATTTATTCATTTAATATGATACTTCTTTTCTTCTTTTTTTTACTTTTCTTGTGGCTTTTATGACTTATTTCAGTTATTTATTGTTTTTGTCATTATCTTTATTATTAGTAGTAGTACATTTATACTTTTGTAAATTTGTATTATTTTTATTTATTTATTTATTTATTTTATTGCTAACTTACTATCTACTCCCCTCCTGGGATGGCAGCATGCCTGATGCTGTCCAATCAACACATTTCTGTGTTGTTCACACATTGTTGTGAATGCTTTAACTAAAGCCGTGACGTTGGTACTGCAGATCTCAGGTCATAAACCAGGTTTATTGTTGTGGAAAATTCCACCATACATCTTATACACCAACATCCGCCATGGTGAAGCCGTACTGATGCATCACCACAGCCAGCAGCACAATGAAATTCAAATAGTTGCTGTCCGACGCAGCTTGGAAACTTCCAAACTCTCACATAAATTACAGAAATAGTCACAGACATGCAAATGGAGCTGAAATTTATGTCTTCATGACCTCCACTTATGTTGCCTTTCTCTGTTTAATAGCAATATATATTAGAAGTCTTTTTTTTACTATTAAGGAGTTTTATATTTATATTTCTCAATGATGAGGAAAGTAAATAAGTAAATATAAATGGAATATCTTTCATACCTTTCATTACCTGTTAAATGTCCTCAACTAATGATACAATTGTGTTCAAGCAGTGAAACACTGCTGGTTTTGGACCCTGCAGCTATTGTAAAAGCATAAAGAATAAGTATGCTGCCACACACTGAATGTAGCTTCAGCTACACAGTAATGGGCATCTTGCCCCTTTGTTATCTTACAACTACAACCTCCAACTGTTAGCTTAATAAAATCATTTATTATTAAAGGCACCAAAAAAAAACAAAGTGGGGATAAATAATAAAATGCTTATTGTGCATTCGTGGAGACACAAAAGGAGCTCTTGGGGTCTGTTTTCACTCTAAATGAGGCAAAGACGACTAAGATCAGTGGCCTTATCTGGGTAGACTCTGCAGCTAACAGGAATGTACAGGTATTTCTTTCACAAAGTGCTGTGGTGTCTGTTGAAAAAGCTTTACCTTTGTATTCAGCCTGCATATTACCACTATTCTCTGTAAGCTGGAGTCTCTCATGATATGTAGAATTCAACTTAAAAAAGAAAATCTAATCGTTTACCCCAGATAATAATAAAACCAAAATAATTTTGAGGTGTTTATTCATGAGAAAACACACAAAGCCATATCAGACGTACTATATCTACAAAGTTACAGTACTCCGAAAGTGTGCTGGCGTCAGTCTGTCTGCCGAGGGTGACTCCCAGCCAACGCTTTGGTCTGTGACAAGATACCTTGAAAAACAAAATGAGTAGATTTCTGTGAAGTTACTGTGGCTATTTTAAGTCTGCATTGTAATTAGCCACTGATGCTATCTATCTGGAGGATGGCAGAGGGACGCTGACGTTTGGGCTGTCATGGCATCAGGTTGTGGCTAATTGAGTATTATTGCCAAGAGGCACCAGATTATTTGCATAATATTATCATATGTATCAAGGGTGCAGTGTGAAGGATTTAGTGATACCTAGCGGTGAGGTTGTAGATTGCAACCAAATGAATACTCTCCCATGCCTCACCCTTACCTTTCAAGCTTGTAAGAAAAACTCTGGCTGCCAATTTTTTCATTAATAGCAAAAGTCTATATCAAGATCAGGGTTTGGATTGTCTGTTCGGGGCTACTGTAGAAAAATGGCGGGTCAACATGGCGGACTTTGTAGAAGAGGATCTGCTCTTACTGTAAAGATAAAGGGGTCATTTTAAGACGATCAAAACACAACAATTCTTGTTTTCAGGTGATTATACACTGATGGAAACATACTAATTTCATTCCCCTAAATTACACACTTGCCTGAGTGAGCTGACCAGGAGAGCTCAATAGCTGCCAGAATGCTAGAATCATCATCACAGCTGTGAAACCTCACCTGTTACCTCTGAAGCAACAAACAGGTATTAATATACTTCATCTCTCTCTTTCTAAACAATCAGTTCCTGATTTTCACAACAAATATCAAATCTAAGAATGAAATTTACATTCATTGTCCTTGAAGGATGAACCCTTTACATTTTGTTATGTCCTGTTGCACAACCCCAGCAGCCTGGTCACACCAAACAGTAGCACATTATTGCCCTCCCTATTCGTGTGTGTGTGTGTGTGTGTGTGTGTGTGTGTGTGTGTGTGTGTGTGTGTGTGTGTGTGTGTGTGTGTGTGTGTGTGTGTGTGTGTGTGACACTGGGGCTGTAATAAATATGCCTCTCGAGCTTCTTTAGACATTTAAGTCTTGAGTTCAGCAATGGCAAACCAGCAGAATCAGCCATTAACGGCCAAGTGCAATGTGATCACTCATAGTGTAATGGAAGCTCCCATTAGTGCCTAATGATTTTTTCTTTTTTATGGGTGTGTTATGAATATTCCACTGACATTATTAAAGTTGGACAAGTGCATTCCCACCTTTTACAGTCAACTGGGGAACAAACACCTTCTCCTTAATCATCTTTGGGTTGTTCAAGTAAACATCAAAGCAGGATATGCTACTACGTGTCCATGTGCATTATCTATATTTATACTATACTATACTATACTATACTGTACTGTACGGTACTATACTATACTATACTATACTATACTATACTATACTATACTATACTATACTATACTATACTATACCAGTGCTTTATAATAAGCAAATCTAAAGAGAAATGTCATAATTTAAGAGGAAGACATAAGGTAAAGGTCTGAAAGAGATATAAAAGAGGATGCTGAGTTTGCCTGCCTGAGATCCCCAGTCAGTTTCATATAGACTGCCAAGAGACAACATCTACTGTGGATCCTAATAAACAATATACAACAGCTGAGGGTTTTTTTATGCCAAGTTGTGATTTTGAAACAATTTGTGTGTTCACAAGTAGTGATCAGGCTCATAGGGAGTAAGTGGATCACAGACAGAGGGCAGAAGCCCGACCATTTAGGGCTTTAAAATCAAGCAGTGAAATATTCTAAAGTTCTAAAGGTCAGAGTGAACCAGTAAAGAGCAGCAAGGACTGGTGTGATCAGTACAAAATAAAAGCCTGGCAGCAGTGTTTTAGAAGTCACAGTGTTTGGATAGTTCACCTTGTGATACCTGAATAATTCCTCATAATGCTGGTACCTGGGTACTAGGGTCTAGCGGTGTCCCCTATTTGTCTCATGTTCATGGCGTGTTTGTGCCACAAGAAAAGTCCTAACTGGTTTGAATGCTAGAAACAAAATACACTACCAATATAATATATATAATATTATTATTGTTGTTGTTGTTGTTATTATTATGAACACATTCAACCTATTTCAAACTCTGCAGCTGCATCACCATCCTGCTCACTCAGAAATATGAACATATAATCTTCAGTATTACTGGAATTATGTTTTATCACTGTGTCCAGCCTCATCATGACTGATCTTTGTGTCTAAAGCTTTGTACTTATTCCTCAGAACTTCCACTCACAGAAGAACATGCAGAGGTTTGATTCTGAGCTAAGGGTGACTTGATGCTGTGTAATATTTGAATGTGTTAAAAATGTCTGACAGCACGTAAAAACATTCACTTTACAGAGACCTGTGAACAAACTAACCAATACCTAACCAAGAAGTGTTTCAATCTGGCAGAAAACTTCTGCTAATAAATGATGGCAATTAATTAAAATAATTTATGTCTGGAGAATGTCTTTGTCTTTTGAACTCAACAACAGCCGGTTTGTAATAAAGCTAATTTGTTTGTAATAAGGCTTTCTGTTCTGAATGTCTTCAAGACTAAAATACATTTGAAAGCTCCTCTAGAGCCACATTGGACATGTCTGTTTTCAGGTAACATCGCAAAGACAGATTTTTACGTGTAAAATTGGTGGAGTGCCCCGTTATGTCTACAACTTACTGATTGATACTGCCACTGTGTGTCAACAGCTGCTTCCGTGGCTGATAAAAATGGTTAAATTCCATCTTCACAGTATTTTAGAATGCTTTCATCGCTAACTCAAACGCTCTGCTCCACAAGTTGGTCAATGAAAGCCATGTACTTAATGTACATGATGAACTGTGGCATCATTTAAGCAGAAAACAGCCTGACAACAAACTGATGTGTAGCACAATAGAACAGCTTAAAACAGAAACGCTTGTGCTCGGCTTTAAACATCACTTCCCTGCCATGCACACACAGACACACACGCAGAGGCAGTCAGACTAATGTGTGTGACCTATGGTGCTACCTTACGGCACTGGGAACATTAGTGGTTCAGATTGAAACAAATGAAGACAGCTCTTCACTTAGTCACAGTCAGGTGGAGCCAGGCAATAATAACACAAAGAGGGTGTGTGTGTGTGTGTGTGTGTGTGTGTGTGTGTGTGTGTGTGTGTGTGTGTGTGTGTGTGTGTGTGTGTGTGTGTGTGCATATGCCTGTGTGTGGCTGTGATAATATATATCTGTGTTTGTGTGTATGCAGTTATGAGTTTGCACACACATACACATGCTTGAACTGTATGTGTGTTTGCACTCAATGGGTGCTTTTATGTGTGTATGCATTACTGCTTTGCTTTTTTTGGTTTTGCTTTTTGGTTTGTGCGGATACTTCTGTGCACGTGTGTGTGTGTGTGTGTGTGTGTGTGTGCATGTGCAACTGTTGGTATGTGGTGAATGCCTGCCTAATGTAAGAGCACTGTGTTCATGTTTATGCACGTATGCTGTGCCAGTGATTAATATATTCAGGTGGAGATGATGATGAGAACCTTCAGGGCTTTTCTGATGAGAGCCATATGAATTAAAAACTGACAATACAAGTCTTAGCTAAGACAAATGCCTTCTCCAAGACACTCATTATTTTGTGTATTGCTGGCACACACACCATTTGTGTGTGTGCGTGTGCACATGAATGCTGTTAAATACTTTGCTGTTATTAAAATAACACTATTAGTTGTGATCTATGATGTTGTGGACGGGGGCGTGGTGCATCAGCTGCAGGAGAGAGGTGTGGGGAGGGCTCAGGAGAGCAGCGCCAGGTGAGAGTGATTGGCACACCGGTGCCCAACTGGCTAATCACTCTCGCCCTCTTTTCCCAACACAGTAGCGTGCTGGACCAGGAAGCAGGACGGACAGACGAGGACGCTGGCAGACGGCAGCAAGACGCCTGCGATCGGCTGCAGTATTGACTCTTTCGTATCTGAATAAAAGATTCCCTCGTAAACGGTCTTTGGTCTCTGACTGGTCTGTGCAGTGAACCCACAGTGGCAGCAAGCCTGTCACAGATGTATTGGTGATTAAGTTTTCTAAACCGTTTTTACAGCCATCAAACAGACCTGCAGGGGTCATTCAGAGTCTAAAATGACTTAGTGGGACCACGTGGATTGATTAGAGATATTGTATAGGGGAAACACCCTGCTGGTGAATAACAGTAGTGCTGTAGCTGTCCCCTTCTCTTACAGCTCTTTTAGACATGCATTTCACCATACAGGCTCATGTTCGATCAAGTCCTAAATAAATGAACTGCAAAAATCATGACAGCAAGTCGGACCTGCAAACAAATGAATGCTGTTACATTGAAGTAAACAGCTGCAGTACCAGGAGCTTGAATAACCAGACAGATATTAAATGTTGCTCATTAAGCCTTTCTTAAGAGCACTATAATAAATATGTTTTAGGTTTTATTATTATATTATATTATTTCCTATACATGAAGAAATATAGTCAGAATACAGTGAGAAACAGATTACAATTCTGTCATCTTTGCCATGCTCGGTTTGTTGTCAAACCTTAAAAAACGGGTAGCAGATTGCAATATTTTTTCTAATAAATGTCGACCTTGATAAGAAAATGTCTTACCAATCTCCAGGGTTGATTTGGAGAGTGAGAAGCAGGGGAAAGTATTGCCGCTCTTCCTCATGGTCATTTATTCAGCTACAGAGACAAACATTCTACTGCAAAATGAGTTTGAAAATCATTTACTCCAAGTACTAAATATACAATTATTCAGCAATTCATTCAGCAATGTTTAAAGGGCACATATTATGCAGAAATCACTTTTGCAGCTCTTCTACACTGATATTTTTGAATTAGATTCTGCTCCGGTTGTGACGTAACAAGCTTTTAGGCCAGACCCACTTTATGAGCTGTCCAGCAGACGCCAACACCCAGTCTCCACCCGCCACGCCCTACAGATGATAAAAGCGCAGAGTTCAGGTGAAGCTCTGACAGTTTCTGCTTCACAGAGAAGAATGGCTGGTCAAGGCTCCGACTTACGCATGCGTTACTCTGTCGCTATATTGGCCCAGCCTGAGAGGACCGAAGAATAGAGGGTTAAGTTTACTTTAACAGAGACGTCCCCACCTTGTACGACCTGAACGTGTGTGTGCTTGACAAATACACTGCTCAAAAAGAATTAAATTAAACACTTTGAAAACACATCAGATCTCAACGGAAAAATAAATCACGCTGGATATCTTTCCTGATATGGACTGGTAATATGTTAAGAACTAAAGGATGACACATCATTAATGGAAATGAAAACTATCAACCTACAGAGGGCTGAATTCATAGACATCCCCAAAATCAAAGCAAAAAAATGATGTGGCAGGCTAGTCCATTTTGCCCAAATTTCTTTGTAGCAACTCATAATGGTATTCAATAGTTTGTATGGCCTCCACGTGCTTGTATGCATGCCTGACAATGCCGGGGCATGCTCCCAATAAGACGACAGATGGTGTCCTGGAGGATCTCCTCTCAAATCTGGACCAGGGCATCACTGAGCTCCTGGACAGTCTGAGGTGCAACCTGGTGGCATTGGATGGACCAAAACATAGTGTCCAAGAGGGGTTCTGTTGGATTTACATCAGTTGAGCATAGGGGCCAGTCAATGGTATCAATTCCTTCATCCTCCAGGAACTGCCTGCATACTCTCGTCACATGAGGCTGGGCATGGACCTGCACCAGGAGGAACCCAGGACCCACTGCACCAGCATGGGGTCTGTAAATAGGTCCAAGGATTTTATTCTGATATCTTATAGCAGTCAGGGTTCCATTGTCTAACCTGTAGAGGTCTGTGTGCCCTTCCAGGGATATGCCTCCTAAGACTATTACTGACCCACCACCAAACCGGTCATGCTGAATGATGTTGCAGGCAGCATAACATTCTCCATGGCATCTCCAGACCCGTTCACGTCTATCACATCTGTGAAATCACAGGTCGCCAGTGGCAGACCTGCCAATTCTGATGTTCTGTGGCAAATGCCAGTCAAGCTCCATGGTCGAGCACAGGGTCCAGTACAGGACACCCTCATGAAGGGTCAGAGACATTCACACCTGTGGCCTCCTGTATGTTTTTTGTAGGGCTCTGGCAGCACTTATCCTGTACCTCCTTGCACAAAGGAGCAGATACTGGTCTTGCTGATGGGTTAAGAGCCATCTATGGCCCTGTCCAGGTTTCTTAGATTAACTGAACATCTCTCCTTCATGCTCTTGAGACACAGAGAGACACAGCAAACCTTCTGGCAATGGCCCATATTGATGTTCCACACTGGAGGAGTTGGACTACCTGTGCAACCTCTGTAGGGTCCAGGTGCTGCACCATGCTACCCGTAGTGATATTGACTCAAGCCAAATTAAAACTAATGAGAAATTGGTCAGAAAAGATGAGCAGGGAAAAAATGTCAGTGGCCTCCACCTGTAAAACCATTCCTGTTTTGGGGGTCGTCTCATTGCTGCCCCTCTAGTGTACCTGTTGTTAATTTAATTAACACCAAAATAGATGAAAATTATAAACAACGCCCCCAGCTACTTACCTGACTGGATCAATATCCCAGAAGTTGAACTGACTTGATGCTATACTCTGATTAAAAAGTGTCCCTTTAATTTTTTTGAGCTGTGTACAATGAACACAGAACAACACAAGGACGGCAACAAGACCTCACACGTAAGAGGAGAAATTCCAAACTGTCCGTGGAAAACTACAGACAATGGAAATGTAAATGTGCTTTGTGTTTCTTTTGTCCGATTACCACAAGCTAACACTAACAGCTAGCTAACAGCTGGCGTTATATATGCACACACAGCACTCTGCTGCAGGCTGACAGCACCACCATCCCATTATACCAGTCTTTTTTAAATCTTTACTGAGCAGGAACAAAAAGTGTTTATTTTACACGCCGATGTTCAACTTACAAACTACTGGTGTTACATTGGTGTGGATCAAGTGGCAAGCAAGTCACAGATTAGCTCTGTTGTCAGCACAAGCTTTTTTCAGCTCCGTCTATTGGCAAAAATAAAGTCTTTTCCCAGTTGGCTGGATCTTGAGAGGGCAATCCACGCTTTCATCAGTTCCAGACTATTGTCCTCTATTGCTCGTCTCTAACTTGTGCATAAAACTGCTGCCCGATTTTTTGTGGGCATGTCGAGACACGAACATATTACCCCTGTGCTGGCGGCACTCCACTGGCTCCCAGTCCGTTTTAGAATTGATTTTAAACTTCTTTTGTTTGTTTATAACGCCATTCATGGCTTGAAAATTTGAGACCTACTTTTTTAGATTGGCGTTTTATTCCGACTAGGGCAGTGCCGTTCATTCGGGTGTACTCATTCTGTCTGCTGTTTCTTATGTATTTCTGGAAGGTTTTTAACACTACAGCACTTTGATTTTTAATTGTATTTTAATTTAATTGTATTTATTTGTTATGTAGCTGATATGTATTGTTTTTACGGCTTTGTTGTAAAGCACTTTGGGTACTGTCTGGCTATTGTAAAGGGCTATACAAATAAACTTGATTTGATTTGATTTAATTAGTGTCTGAAGCTAGATCCAGTCTTAGGGAGCTGGGTACATCAAGTAGAAAAGCTATTACAATAAGGACAGCATCAGTGACATGTCAGGCTGCCTGTTCATGCAGGCTTCTGGACTAAGAGAATTAGCAAGTAGTAACTTTCAGAATCACTTTATTGGCCGGGTGTGTGTACACACAAGGAATTTGACTCTGTTTACATGTTGCTCTCAATGTATGTATATGTATGGACATTTTGTGTGTATGTGTACACACACCTGGCAAATAAAGGTGATTCTGATACTTAATAAATGAGTACAATGTATATTTATATTTGTGCTCTCAAACATATTTCTCATATTTCTCTACCTGGCAGCCCTCCACTTCAATGAAAGTGGTGGGCATCCCTAAGCTACAACATCAGCTGGCGAGCTGCTATTCAGATTGAACTTCCTAACAACAACAACAGCTAAGACAGTGAAAGTAGAACCAACCGTTGGTAAGTTTTACAACCTTTTATTAAAAATGGCAATAAGTCAAAGAATGTGCAAACATCTATTATACAAGTAAAAAATAAAGAACATAAAACAGGGCTCTTAACTTATGTAAGTTGGGTAATTTCACAAAGTGTACCAATTTTCTCCCTCCTATACTGTTATAGGTTATGTTGGACCTCATCTTTGAGAAGGTTTTTTTAGACTCTGGCCCATATGTGGATGAGGTGCTGAAGATCCTCATCCCTGAGGATCTTGCAGCCCAGTTTGTAAGACCAGGAAAGCAAGAGGTTGTAGCTGGCTACGTGCCGAGGTTCAATCAAGGACCGGTCTGACCCGCGTAGCTTCCTTGATTGTCTGGGGACTCCATATCCACCACACAGCTGAGCAGTACCACCCTGATTCCCTGGCCGAGTAATCCCCAACACCAGCTTACAGAGCTCCTGTAGGCCTAGTATCTGTAACAGCTAAAACAAAGGGTACATATTGGTTAGTCTAAACTACACAGTGACAATGCTCTTAGAACATGTGTCATCTTTACTTCTGAAATTCTGTGAAACCTGTGAAATTTTTTTTCTGTGAAAAAATGTTGACCAAAACTTCAGACTGCTGTTCTAGGTAAGTTTGTTTTCAAAAGTTGTGGAATCATGACAATAAAGGTTAAATGTATATGAACTGTTTTGTGTGCTTTCAGTGTTTGATGTGTAACATGATAATAAGTAACAAACATGACAGATCAACAGTAAGCAATGTAAGACAGGGGGAGGGGACAGTATTTTATTGTACTTTAATCCTTACTTGTTTACATTACAATAGTAACAGACTACTTTTATGCATAAAAATACTTACTGCTCTATTGCCCTCAGATGTAGAGGCCCATAGTCTGCTCTGTAGATAGATTACACACAGGTTCAAGCTGCTGTAGTCTCCATGTAACCTAGTACACTGGAAACGGTAAGTCACATTAGATTATAGAAACTATGAAAATTATTACGTACACAACTTACAGAATGCAACAATTTATTCAAGTTGTTCATGTCAGTAAGTACATATTAACTATGCTTCAATATCTGGTAAACATACATGTTATGAGGTTTCAGACACACTGCCTGCTCTATTCCCCTTAGCAGGCGTTCAGACAGGACAGGCAAACTGGATGCTGGTGGTGTTTTTCAATTAATTTCAGTGGGGGTCATGTGTTTCTGCACCGGCAGCCTGCAACGCAGGCATTGCTGCAAAAAACGTTGCCTGCGCCCTGGAGAGGAGTTGAGGAAGATTCAACTTTTGGGAAAACGGAGCCCCACATCATACTCCACAAACCAATCAGACATTTAGATCAGTCAAATCTATTGTGGCTAAGAGAGTTCAGACAAAAGAATGACTTACTAATAAGTGGCTGGTGAGTGTCTAAAAAATGGAGAAAACATTCTGTCTGAGCTTGTATGTTACTGGTGTAAGGGAAATAGCTGTGTAATGTTATGTGGGTTACTTGTAATTAATTACATTTATCTATGTAGCTTTCCAAAAGCCAGTACATAAACACACTACAGGGTAGCACCAGTTCAAACATATAAAAAGATATAAAAACACATTAGTTAAACTTACCATTTAGAAATATCCTTGCTGTTTGGACTTGTTGTGTTGCCTCTCCGTGCTCAGAGTCTGACTCTAGTTTAAATATATCGTTTGTAAAGAGATGTTTTCTCCGGCAGTCACGCTTCTCCCAGGTACGTCACGAAAACCGACAGCCTGAACACAGACAGGCTGTAGAGAGGGCTGATCCGTGAGGAATTTTGACCAAAGCATTTCACACACATGTCATTAAGGTGCCTGGGACCTGTGTGAACTTGGGAAAAGGGGTATAATTGTTCTCCTTTAACATCCTATGTCTGAAGAATGACTTTCTAACATACACAGGCCCAGGTGTAATGCTTTGGGTGAGAGATGGGATACACCCTAGATCAATCGCCAATTCATCACAGGTCACAGAGACAAACAGCCATTCATGTCGAAACTCCACACAATAAGGCCCTGGCCGGGGTTTGAAGCAGGAACCTTCCTGCTTAAACAAGGTCCATGCCACTTGTAACCAAATGACACAGATTGCCATTCTCAAGCAGCCTATAAACTGTTCTTATAAGTTCTTGTAAATGTCTTACAATCTAACAAAAACATATTTATGCTATTATTGAAACTGATAAAGGAGTCTTTATTAATCTGACAACAATTGTTGAGCTGTCTTATTATCAAAACCAAAGGTTTGAAAAGACTCACAGACAGGGTGTAGATGAGTTCAGTTGGTAAAACATCCACTACATGTATGAAGGCTTAGCAGTGGCCCAGGGTTCGAATCTGACCTGCGGCCCATCGAAAAATAAAAAGCTTGAACAGCCCAAAAAATGTCTTTCTTTTTTTTTTAAGAAAAGACTGACAGACATTCTTTTACATTGTGTCTGACTCTCATATTAGTCTCTAAGTAGTAAACAAGTGGCAGTGGCTCAACCCACCTGTAGCCATATGTCCACCTCCTGAAGAACTGCTGTGCTAGACACTAAACCTGCCACAGACTCAGTGTAAGCTGCTCCAGATGCCTGAAATGTCAAATGTAGATGTAAAAAGTAACATCGATAGCTTGTGACTGGCTGGCAAGAAAAACAAGAACACAGAAAAATTGTAACTGACAATCATGCCAAACGGCTAAAATGTTTTTACTGCAGAGCAGAGACTGACAGAGACAAGGCCGAACAAAGACCTGAAAGGTTAAACCATTTTTAGCTTCGCCTTGCCTGAACATGTGTCATCTGATTTACGTAGAAATGAAGAAATGAAATCTGAGCCTGATGCTGGCAGAGAGCTTCTGTGAGACTTTAGCCAATAATGTAGATTCGTGGCACTGAGGAGCACAGAAGGCCTCGATGAGTCCCAGTGGGACCATTCTGAAATGTTGTCTAGGTTTTCAACCAGTAACAAAACAGTGATGTCGGTCTAATGTTGAAGATCTGCTGAAGGGGCAGACCTCAAATAAGCAATGATATATTACAAGTAAAACTATTACGACAGATTGAGTCTGACTAGGCTGCACAAGGAAACATATAGAGTATCTACATGCGTTAGCTACAGGCAGAGGTGGGTAGTAACCAGTGTTGGGCACATTACTTTGAAAAAGTAGATAGGTACAGTTACTAGTTACTTACCCAAAAAAGTAACTGAGTTAGTAACTGAGTTACTACACTATAAAAGTAACTAGTTACCCAGGAAAGTAACTAATGCGTTACTTTTTTAAGTTAAAAAATGCCAAATAATTTGGAGTAAAGCAAACAACAGATACCCATACAGGTTTTAATGTATTGCACCTCAACGCAATTACAACTGAACTTCAAGCATTTTCTTTACTTACAAATGTAAGCAGTTAAACAATATGACATGTTTTACACTTGACATGCTGCAAATTAAAACAAACTTTCAATGGCAGCATGTTTTCAACCACATACCTCCCTATCATTTTATTGAGTTCTTGCTGTGTGGTAAGTTTTGGGGTAGAAGCTGAAGCAGAAAATCCAGCCTTCCTAGTTAGCTAGCTTGCCTTTATCGTGGGGCATGCCGGTGGCCACTAGCTTAACAGACGCGTGTGCAGTCGAGAGATGCTTCATTAAATTCGAGTTGCTTACATTTGACGTGGACAAAGTCTTTGGTCTTAGACACAGTGTGCATGTAACATGTACATTTTTACCTTTTACCTCGACGAGGTTAAAATACTGCCTATACTTCCACTGTGAAAACGCTGTCTTAGACTCAGCCTCGGGACTCGCCATCTCATCTGACATGCTGTGTGTGTGTGTGTGTGTTGTGTGTGTGTGTGTGTGTGTGTGTGTGTGTGCTCATGGATTTTTTTGGTAAGGCTGTACACGGTTTGAGCTGAGAAAAGGTGAGCATGAGTGAGTATCCTAATTTTCCTGCATTCTAGTCTTTTTTGTGTGTGTGTGTGCATGTGTGTCTCTATTTGTGTGTGTGTGTGTGTGTGTGTGGTGTGTGTGTGTGTGTGTGTGGTGTGTGTGTGTGTGTGTGTGTGTGTGTGTGTGTGTGTGTGTGTGTGTGTGTGTGTGTGTGCAGCCAAGGTACATCATGTACCCAACCTGTGTGTGTGAATAGTGCCCAGGGAGGAATAAGATAGGCTAATGATAGGCCTGGCTCAGGCTCGCTCCACAAAAGCACTGTCTGGCTGCATTGTGTAGCAGACTATTGTGGTAAGAAAAGAAAAAAAAAATGGAGTCAGTGTGGGACAACACCACTTGGGATTATAAAACAGGCGTTCATGGAGAAACAGATGGGATAAGCATCAGAATGAGTCAGGGTATGCCAGTCCCTTTAAGGGAAGCTGTCTCTTTTACTTTGATACATATGGTGGGCTATGAGTTTGTAAATGTTTAGTAAATGACATACATACATCAATAACACAATTTTAAACATGATCCATGATGATACACAAGAATATAAATACAAATGCAATCGATATTATTAGAGACCCGCCAAAATCTTTTTCCTTTTTCAGTGGATCTCATGCAGCTCAAGCCAAGTTCCCCCTGCAGTTCACACCCTGGTTTCCACTCCAGATCCACGGCTTCTCAGCCAAAATTCAACTTGGCTCACTGAAGTAGCAGGGTGGGTTACAACATTCTCACTTCTCATGCAGAGTTAGAAAGAGTCGGAGTGGGAATCACCATGCTAATGAAAATAGCACAGAATAAAAATGTTGCTTCCCTCCAGTCAGCAGCTTGGGTGGTACGGAGAGCACAAGTCTAATAACTCTAACATAATTTCAGCAGCCCTGCATCTGCACCGTGAACTACTGGAGACGATACAAATACTTTCCATTGCCTGTCTAAAGCTTTTGGCACTCCAGGTTGTCGTGTGAAAGATGCAGTGTAAAAAAAAAAAAAAAAAAAAAAGAGCAAATCACAGTGCGCTAACCCTTATTATCAAGCGTTATGCAAGCAGTATTAGTGTGTGATGCCTATTTAAAGAGTGTAATTATAACATATTGAATGTTTGTGATACCATTACTCCTCTCAGGCACGGCGCTGTGTGTGTGTGTGGGAGTGAGTGTGATGATAAGTGTTGACAGGCTGGCTTATTATCTAAATAGGCGCCATAGCCATGGTCCAAACAGATAAGGCAGTGAACGCAAGCCATGGTCACTCCAACCCCCCCCCCTCCTTCCCTCTGACTTATATAAGTCCAGCAGCTCCTCACTAGAATAAATGAGATGGAGAACTACAGAAGAAGGAGAGAAGGAGGGGAAAAAAGAAAGGGAAGAGATGTGGCAAATAAAGAGAGTTGCGCAAACATGAATCATGAAAGAAAGCTTGTTTTAATAGTTGGGTGGTACTGCTTTCCTCTTTTGAAGTATTTGTGTATTAATTTTTTTTTTAGAGAATGCTTTCTTCTTTCCGTTGCTCTGATGAATGACTTTTCAAAGCCTCCTTGCAGGTGTCTGCATTGCGCTGTAGTGGAATCCTTGTATTTATTTGCACTTCATACTTGTTTTTTATGGACTTGCTTCAAGAATTCTCCACCATTCAAGTCATGTTTATGTGGCAATGCTGAGCCTCACGGGCATTGGTACAAAGAGTTTTTTCAACAGGAACCACAGCATTACTCCGGACAAATTTTGCTCCATAACCACAAAACAAAGAACCCAGTATTTCTTTGACACTTGGATGTCGGATATTTATTATCATTTATGACACGCAGCATGATAGCAATCATAAAATAAGCATTAGGCAATCAGAGAAACTGCTCTCTCAGAAGCTGCGAATCTCATTTTCACTTTCAGTTAATTTAATTAGTTTCAAGCTTGTTTGTAATTGCTAAATAAATTAGGTTTTTAAGATCAATTAAGTATATAATTAGTGTGTTTTATGCAGTAACTGTAAAATAAGTAGATTCTGGTGGTCCAAATCATTTTTTGTTTTGTTTTTTTGCATTCATAATTCATGGGGCTCGTTATCCATAATTAGCTCGTGACAAATGCAGTTAGAAGATGGATGGGGTGCATCCTCTCTTTTTCCAGCACACTGCAATGTTGAGGATTTAACTCAGATGGCAAACTTGATGTGTCACTTGTAGATTTCTAATCCCCCCTCTGGTACGTACTGTATCTCCACTGTCTGTCACTCAGGACAAAAGAGCTTAGCTGGATTCTGCTGTGGTGACGAGTCAACAAAGGCATAATGCTGTGGGTCACCTTTGTGTATACAGCCTGCTGTGTGTTCATATTTGTGTGTTTGTGTATCTAGGGAGTGTGTCTTCAGTCTCCCAGACAGAAAGATGAATCACTCAAGCCTGACCATTACAGCTGTCATTAAAGAGTACAGGATTGGTTGTTTAAAAGATTACAGGGCGTATTTATGAAAAAGATACTTGCAATTGAGGTTAATATGGCATCTTTTTTAACCACTCCTTAAGGAACAAGGCTGTTTTTTTTCGTTATTCGTTATTTCGTTTTTCGTCACGAAAAAAACATAACCAACAATCAGTCCGCCCATCGTTCAAGATGTTCAGACTTCCCCAAACTATCTGTGCTGTTAGCTTCATGTCCATCTGTTTATACTGAAAGGCTAAACATCTACTTTTTTCTTTCTACTGTAGTTTTTAAAGAGTAAATTCGGTATTCTCGTTGACAGTTTTCAGATGCAGAATTGTCACGCTATGTATTGTATTTAAGATGAATGATGTCATTACAATGACAAGTGCCTGTGTTCATTGTAATGACGAAATATATATATATATATATGTGTGTGTGTGTGTGTGTGTGTGTGGTGTGTGTGTGTGTGTGTGTGTGTGTGTGTGTGTGTGTGTGTGTGTGTGTGTGTAAAAAATTTTGCAGACCTTTTATGGAGAAGTTTTAATTATGTCATCATTTATCAGTAACGCTGTCCATGTAACTGTACTGTAACTGTAAGTAACAACTCTAATAAATGGAGGGAAAACGTCAGATTTTCGGAGTCATGCAAACAATAGAAGGCTCTTTGCGGCAAGATAAACGTTTGCAGCAGATAAAGTGCACAGAAACTAAAGCACAGACAGAGATAATGCTTAGATTATGGCAAAAAAAACAGAGATAATAGCAATCTGATGAACATGTTATGTGTGTGTGGTGTTGCTAGGAGCAACTGAACGTGGAGCCACAGCAGTGTTGGTAAAGAAAGGCCAGTTCACAGGAGGTTGCATCAACCTATGGTACAGGGTGTGTCTGTGGATTTCTGAGCTGCACGCACACTGAGCTCCGTCTGCTGTAGTGGATAGTATGTGTTTGGAAATGTATGTGTGATTAATTGTGGCTTTTCTTCATAAAAAAACAACTTAATCACCAAAGACAGTAGAGAATATACTAGTGGTAGAGTAATAGTAATGTAAGTGTTGTCTACTGTACAGACACAGCGACACACACACATACACTTGTATTGGTTCCAGGCATGTACTGGCACGGCACCAACCTATTCACACAGTCACAACACAACAAGGCAGTAACTCAAGAGGTCCACTAAAAAGCCATTATTGTACATCGCTCTTTAAACTGGTTCCCCAGTGATAAAATGGAGCACAGGGTTAGTTTGTGGTATAAAATATATTCTAACGTGTGTGGTTTTTACTATTGTGAATGAGTCCATTTTCATCAGCGAGCCTATGTTACTGAGGAAACTCATAAAAACAACGGTAAAACAAACACTTGTCATGGCTTTTTTGCTTCCTCCCGCCTTTAAAGAATGACTTCCTTTAGCTGTAGAAAAAAGGCTGTGACTTTTTCCCCAGACGTCTGCAGTCCACCTATATATCTTAGAGTTCCAGTGTCAACAGCGCACTATTTTTAGTCATGTTTTGTCTTTGCACCAGCCTCCTGTCAGGCTCTTTGTTTACCTCTGGCTATTTCTCTAGCTATCTCTCCCCGTTGCCCTCTCTCTTTCCCGACATTGCTCAGACCTCGCCTCCGTAGCCTTTGTTTAAGGATTGGCTCCTAAGACTTGCTTGGCCATGAATCCGTTCTTCCACCCCGACATCCTTCCTTTCGCCTTCTCGCCACTAATCCCTGTTTTTTTGTTTACGTTTGTCTCACCCTGCCACCTGTTAAGTTATGTAACCCTCCTCAAACCTGTATAGGACACGTCATTTTTCCTTTTCATGTGAGACACCAACAATGTAAGAAATAGCAAGGATCGAATGTAATTGGATACAGGTTCTCCCGTCAGCGAGGATGTTTGACATATAAAAGCCTTTTATGTGGGTCAGACGGGGAGGGACAGCAGCAACGTGAAGAATAGTTTGAAACTCAGCATGTTTTTCTATATTTTCTCTCATGATGCATGTGTCTATGCGGGACAGATTAGACTGCTGTCTCTAGGGAATTGCTCTGTAGCAGTGGAAGGGATGTGAAATTTGAATTTCAACACTGTTGCATCAGTTAGTTTCACTCTGATCCCTACGCCTGTTACAGCTTGTAGCAGCTTACATACTAGATGGTTTTGTAATTGTGCCGTATGTTTGTAATGCATGTGCCC
>CM014080.1:40257138-40259638 GCA_004119915.2 Collichthys lucidus
GTTGATAACAGCCTGCACTCGACTGAAGTGATCAGCTGTCAGATTGACAGATCTGGAAATGTCACAAGACTCTGCTGCTCTAAATGAATATCATGTTGTAGCGACGAATCGGTTGGGCCGCTCATGTAAAACAAACTAATGTGAGTTCAGATTCATTTGTGTTTTGCCCTTGGAAGGATTAAACAGACTGAAAGTGGACTGAAACAACCCCGGCAGATGAAGCAAGATGTGTTCACAGCGAGATTACAATACACATTAAGAAATCCTGGAATTAATAATAAAGTGTGTTTATGGTTTGTTGGTTTCTCGGGGATCCTCTTCGGATTTTCCTTTCAATATTTTGGCTAAATAAATTATTCTCCAAAAGGGGGTCATAAAATGAAACACAAATTTGTTCATTAAATTGTACTATCTACTCACCACATTTATTACATTAGTCATTACTTTATATTATGAATTTTACGAAGTTGTGCTCGTTAATCACAATTGTAAAAACTGCATTCATATTTTAGATTTCATTCACATTCATGTCCGACACAGTCCGTTCACACGTGCAGCCTCATAGGTGAGCAGGTTTTATAGTTTATTGAGAGATTACGTTGGACACACTCCTGACACACAGCCCTGCAGGCTGACGTGCACGCATTGCTCAAATTTTCCTTTGTCCATAATTTAACAGGAATAGAATGTCAAACACTTTTTAGAAAAAAACTCTTCAAATCATTCATTTTAAAAGTTAATTATTACTTACAAAACCATCCTATAATATTTGTCTACCTTCCAGGTGCCCATTGACTTCCATTCTTTGGTGCGCTGAATTTATAGAAACGTAACGCTTCCTTTGGATCACGATGCCATTGTGAATGGTGCAACACAGCATTAACTTTGCAAACAGACAGACTGTTCCAGTGAATCTGTAATCACAACTACCACAAATTATTATATATATATATATATATAATAATAATTATTATTATTATTATGACAGCAGGCACGATGTCGCTCGTTGAATAACCAAGCACATGCAAATTTCCAGACTCCCTCAGACACTAGAAGGTCTTTTGCTCAGTCTTTTGTTCTGAAAGTGAAATTCTCCAAAAGACTTCTTGACTTTGATTGTGAAAATTCTGGGGAGGGAAATGTTCTCTGCAAATTAGTTTTAGCATATTATTTTCCTTTCCTCTCCTTCAGTGTGCGTGCATGCGTGTGTATGCTCCAAAATTACTAGATTTTTTAACATCTTAAGTTTTTACTTTTTTGAGGGTGAAATCCAAGCATAGAAAAATAAATAAATAAAGATGCTATTTGATCATTGAATGCCTATAGCTCTCAGAGTTTCCTTTAGGGACATCGGCATCCAGCGCACATCCATGATGCAAATGACACAGTTTTAAATGAGAGATGGCTGCCATGATTTGTGAATACTGATAAAGTTATTAATATAAATGCAGGAGCACTATCTTATTCATTTCCTGTTGTAAAGGGGATTCAGGCTGTGAACCCTGAAGTCATAAGTCTTTGACTCCACACTGGGACCGAAAGACTGATGGAGGGAAGGAGAGACACACAGATTTCAGTCAGTGTAGTTGCGTCATGTGATCAGCCATAAAAATTTACAAGATGAAATTGAAAATGAATTTTACCTGCATCAAGTGCCAATACTACTCCAAAACATTTTTGATGGAACACTTGCACTACCCCACACCAAAATCCAAAGTTTAGGCTCCAGGATGTCAGGTTTTGATTGGTGTTACAGCCTTTTCATTCCAGAATGTGTCAAACTGTGTGGAACACGCTGATGAAGTGGCTCAAAAGTCAGTAGAAATCAGAGACACACACAGTTTTTACAACATGAGATTCACATTGTTGTTTTTTTTTTATTATTTTATTTATTGTATATTTTGTGTCAGCCATGGATGGATTCAGATTTTTCTCCTTCATCATATGTGTAATGCAATATCCTTGTCGCTGTATTCTTTAAGAAAGAACTAAATGCTAACACTAATATTAGGCCTGCAGTAACACTCATTGTCTGCATGGTTTGAATGCTGTCTTCAGTTTTTAGAACAAAGACGTCACCTGATGAATTAACAATGACAATAATAGTAGCACCCATAGCCCTCTGCTGTAAGTGTGTGACAGTGAGCCTGACTAACCTTCAGCAACAGTGATCTATGAACCAGGTGTATTAGCCAACTCAGTTGTGGCAGCGTGTTGGTCACTTCCATGCTGAAAAGTGTGGTATTTTTACATTGTACTGTATGTAAGCAATTAATACAGAAATCACTGTGACTTTAATAAGGCAGATTTGTACAATGTTATTTTTCCTTTTTTGGTGCACATGTGGACCACAGATATGTTTGTTTACTGGATTCTTTGTCACCTCACACTAGATTCTGATAAAACCTTGGAGCAGTTATTTGCTGACATGAGAGTGGAAACAAAAATAAAACAAAATAAATGGTTCATTTGCAAAAACAGATTTGATTTATTTTTGGTT
>CM014080.1:40264638-40332138 GCA_004119915.2 Collichthys lucidus
GACAAAAATAATAAATCCAACACCTGTGCAATTCTGTGTAATGTAGCATCCAATGCAGTAAACATATGACTTTTCAATTTTCAATTTTTGTACACTCATAGTAGATCACCTAATAGTGCCTGAAGTGCTTTCCAATCATTTGTCTAGCTATATTTTCTTTAGTCTTAATTATTTCATTGTCAGGGACCATGTGTGTACTAGTTGCAGATAAACTTTAGAGCTGTTCTCTCCATGTACAGGGAACTGCTCCTGTAGCTGCAAAAACTCTCAACTGACTAAATGTCCACAGTTTAGAATGGTACTAGTCACTAAGCAAAAGAAACTGTGCCTCTTCCGGTATTCCGGGTATTTTGACAGAACAAGAAACCTAACAATATTGCCACATTGGACAGAATTGGACACTGGACAGAATTAGGAATATTAACTCTGTAACTCTGGCCAATCACACCATTTCCTCTATTGTCCGTGTGCTAGCCGGTTCAGCACTCCTTCAATATTGAAGATCACTGTAATTCATCTAATGATATTTCCGTGCCTCTAGTCCACCTCCTTCATCAAAACATAGAGGAAGAGGAAACTTAAGGTCAGTCCCTAGTCCCTGCACTTTTCCAACTCTACTCTGACTTCTAGGAAAACTCCAGCCTCCCAGCATCTCCCTGACTTCTTTGGCCGCTTTGGACGCTTGAAGCATCACCTTATTGGGCCCAACAACCACCCTTCATCCAAAATGTCCAACTGGACTGTGCCAAAAAAACATTGAGACATGCAAGGAAAATCTTTTAACACTCTTATGCCAGCTCACAATACCCAAAATTTTGTCAGTACCATCTCATTTCTGGATGATGTCACCAAGCATATCAGAGCTACATTCAGTCGCTATGATGTCAGGCCTCCACTAAAGGGACAGGGGAAGAAGAAAGCCAACACCAAAAGAGAAAAACAACGTCATCAGACAAAACAAAAAACACAGGCTCAGATGGAGCAGTCCGCACTGGAATTCTTCTCATCAAGTTTTTCAGCATCAACACCACCCACATTATACAGGGCAAACAGCACTAGGACTGTAGGGTTGCCTGCCACCCAGCCAACCATAGCAGGGGAAGCTAGCACCAACAATGCTCCCTGCTGCCCACATCCACCAAAGATTGAAGAGATTTTTCTTCCTTTTAAATGTGTCCTCATTCTTCCTGGTTATATAAAAATAAAATTAAAACTAAATGAAAAAGCAACAACTGCAGAAAGTTGCAGTAATTGTGCTGTTTTTCAAGAAACACATGGCATAACAGTTATAACATGTTAAAACATGTAACACACATACACAAAATGTTGATATCATTTCAGTGACAGCGGTTCATCCTTCCTGGAGAATCTGTTTGGTGACTGGGTGAAGAGGGTACTGTGGTCAGACTGGACATCCGACACTGGCTGCACCGCTGGGATGCTGTTGTTATCAAACAGAGCCACGCCAAGTACGGGGTGTTCATTAGTGCCCTGGCAGGTGCCACGCTCGCCTACAACAAGGCGGACATGATGCTTCTGGTCCAGGCAGTCAGGAGTGGCAACCCTGAGCTGTACGCCAGGTATTCGGACGAGGAGATGATGGCCCTCCTCAAGCCTCACCAAATCTGGTCGTATGTCAGGCGCAGATAGGTTTGAGAAACTGGGGGGGGACGAAGCGCCGTGCGCCCTGATCAGTCTGTCCGGCTCCCCCTCTACCTCGTCAACCCCCCGCCCACGGGGGCGCCCGCTCCGCTGTCTTAATGAGCGGTATCGAAAATTCGCGAGGTTATTGTCGGGCGCTCATGTCGCCCCCCACGAAATGGCGCCCCGGGCGGCTGCCCTGTCCGCCCGTACCTAAAACCGCTACTGGCACACACCTCAGTAAACCAAATATTATGTTAATTCATATTTTGGTTTCCTCGTGATGCTTGAATCAGAAGATTTGAAGAAGACAAAGTTTAAAAAAAAAAAAAAAAAAAAAAAAAAAACGTTAAGCTACATAAAAGTGGGTGGGACGGATCTACGGTCATTCAAAAGTGGGTGTGTCATGACACACCTGACACACCCACTAATTGCGCCCCTGGGCATTTTGTTGTTATATTATTTTCAGAAATATTAAGCTGTTTTCTTTTTTTATGTAAGTCAATGGGAGAAATCTTCAAATGTTCAGCAACTTATTCCACTTTCAGCCTGATTGAAGCCTTGAACAGGTCACAAAACTTTCATATTTTAAACTCAGTACTCAGCTTTTTGATACCTTTTATGTTTTTTTCATTTCATAGTTCATATTGGGTGTGTAAATATTCTTTATTTGCCCTTAAATTACAACACCCAATTCTAAAAAAAAATGGAACGCTGTGTAAAATGTAAATAATAATGGCATGGAATGATTTGAAAATCTCAGAAAACCATATTTTATTTCCATTGGAACATAAACAACATATCAAATGTCAAAACAGAGACATTTTACCATACCACAATATTATCTCATTTTGTAACAGAGCCAACACCAAAAGAGAAAAACAACGTCATCAGACAAAACAAAAAACACAGGCTCAGATGGAGCAGTCCGCACTGGAATCTTCTCATCAAGTTTTTCAGCATCAACACCACCCACATTATACAGGGCAAACAGCACTAGGACTGTAGGGTTGCCTGCCACCCAGCCAACCATAGCAGGGGAAGCTAGCACCAACAATGCTCCCTGCTGCCCACATCCACCAAAGATTGAAGAGATTTTTCTTCCTTTCAAATGTGTCCTCATTTTTCCTGGTTATATAAAAATAAAATTAAAACTAAATGAAAAAGCAACAACTGCAGAAAGTCACAGTAATTGTGCTGTTTTTCAATATACTGTATTTTCCAAGCTTGAATCAAATATTTAGTACACAATTGTAAATCATCAGTCTTTTTTGCCCATGCTGAGTTCCTCTGCCGTGGTCACTGTAGGTCACAAAGTGACTGTAGGTCACAAAGTATACATCACACCACTGTCAAGATAGATTGATGGGTACAGAGACAGCACAGAATGATGGTGTGAAGTGTGTTTATCTGAGATGTTCACAGGGCTGAGGCCTTTGCTGACAGAGGATAATTAGTTTCTTATTGCATAGATTCATCATCAGAATGTGCTTCGGTGTTTACTCAGAGAGAGACAGAGAGGGGGTCAAGGCTGCGGTGTGTTTTGCATGTGTGTTTGTGTGTGTTTTGCCTCACCAATCTTACCATCCTACACTGATGAAAACAGCAGGTGAGCAAAGATTGTGAATGTTGTAACTCCTACAGCTGGGTCATGTTGTCTCAAAGCAGAGTAATGTGTGATATTTAATGAGACTAGCTCAAGCAGTAAATGAAAATTCTTTTTGAAGTTCAGTAATATGAACACTTGGATTGATGTAGATTTTGTTACTATAGGGATTGTTCTTTTCAGCCAGTCCTTGTTCTAGGGTTACAGAAGCTGAGCCCAACTGATTTACGCAGCAGTTCCTGCAGCTCACCATCAGAAATGATAAGTAGATTAGGCCACATTCAGATTGGCATCAGCTCAGGATGGAAAATAAGCAGCCATGAGTACAAGGGGTTGTCAAGCAAAAAGTCCAATCTCTGAAAACCCAAATGTTTGGGTAACATGAATGGTGTCATTTTACTTCTTGCCTCAGTAGTGCTGAGAAGGAGGATGAGGATGATGCAGTAATAATACAATACTTGTTCATAATGATTCATGATGATTAAGTGTTAGTTCCTTTTAGTTTAACAATTTATTTTAGATTCAAAAAAGGTTTCATGGTTTTAGAAGTTTTTTTTAAATCTGAAAGTATGCAAAGAGGAGGTGAGTCAGTTTTCTTTCTGTTACTCATCAACATTCTATCTTTTAGGTATCATTAGCCATTGTACGATAGAACTCATAGTCAGTTAAATGGGACAAATAGGACACTCGTGGATCTGTAACTGAAAGTGGCCTTCCTGGAATGTATTTCATCAACTCACTGAAACTACTCTCTTACACTCACTAAACCACTGCCTGACGGCTGATAACAAAGTGTCGTCATAATGATTTCAATTTAAACATTTCAACACTGGTGTCAGTGATACCTTTGTGCAAGAAAAAAGTTTTTTAACTAGTATATATAGTCAAATAAGCCAAGCTACCGTGATTCCATTTATTTGAAAAAAAATGTAGTGCCAGTGTATTGAAACAGACTATTTAAATGTATTTGTAAAGAGAAGGCTGGCAGAATTATTTTGCTTGCTTTAAGGGTTAAGATTGATCTCACTCTTGCATTGTGTCTGTTGGGAGTGTGTCTGCTGCAGTTAGAACACAGCCTTCATTTTACGTTTTAAGAAAAGAAATGTGGTGCAAATTTTATGCCTATTTAAGAGTTTTTCTTCTTTCTTTTATCTTGGCTGGGCTTAAGAAATGCAAATAGACAGTGCCGATGGTTTCTTGTCTTGTAGGATCAGCCAAAAAATTAAATTATAGAAACCTAGGTACACATAGCTGACAGTTAACTGCCAGGCTGAACCTAGAAATCATTGGCCTGTGTTGTAGAAGGTCACAGTCTGTGGATTCTCTAATATTTTCTGATGATCAGTGCTATTAGTGATTTTAAATTCTTCACACAGTGCAGGTCTGACTAGGTTAATCCAGTCTGGGAAAGGCACAAGTTAGCTAGTGACTGTTTTGTTTTCTTTGACAATGGCAGCTCAGATGTATTAATGTATTAAAAATAGCATTACAGCTCTGTTAGTCAGCTTGACGATGAGGCCAGTACATAGAAACTGACAAATCTTTATTCAAAAATGTTTAAACGTGTGAATTCAGAACCAAACTTCTTTTTCTGGTTGCCTTGTGAGCTTGAGCAGAGAGTTCACAGCGTGTAAATGAAAAACACACATGCGTATGCATGGACGCACTGCTCAGCTCTCAGTGGAGATGTGAAGGATTAAAGTTTTATTGATTGTTAACGTGAAATAACCTTTAGGACGGGAGCTTCGAGCTGGACTTTAATTGTGATCGTGTGTTTGTGTGCGCTTGTGTGTGACCTTTTGGCAGCGTGCTGATTGAAGAAGGCTTTCCATCTTTAATCAAATTTTGTCTCATTAGAAGAGTCTATGGCAAGGCTTATTAGAATATAACAGAATAGGAAAAGGCATTTGAGTAGAAAGAAGTGTCTGTGCCAATGAATGAAGGAATTTCATGAAACTCCACATCTACTGAAAGAAGATGGGATGCCTCTGCAGTGATTTTACATTAGGTAGCGTAAAGAAATATTACAACATTAATTAATATTCATTAAGAAATTACAGATGACCTTAAAGCTATACTCACTGACTTTTTTGACCACTTCGGGGCAGCAGAATAATGAAAAGACAACAATGACATATTAATATCTCTTTTGAAGTTGTTATGGTAAACATTGGTTGGTTGGGTAACAGATCCCTTTTTACACATCCTACAGACATGTAGCTTGTATTACATCTGGAGTCATAGTATACAGTCCATTATCACAGTTCATGTTTTGGCTCCACCTTTCATCTTTCATCATCCAGAGTAAAACCTGCTGCTGTAAACAGTCTGAATCAGTTTGACTGAACTGCTGTAAAACCAAGCAAAGAGCTGAAAGATGCTAAGCGCCCGTAGAGCCGTTAATTCTCTGTGGATTTATTACTTTATTACATTGAACACTAAACAAAACCAGTAGTCTGCTATGAATACACTGAGAACAAAACATTTGTTAGGGTCTACAGATTGCTTCATATCACAAATATTTTCTTTTTTCTTTTTTTTTTTTAAATGTATTTTATGTACTTATTTTTTGTTTGTTTTATTGTTACTATTTCATTTTCATGTCTTCCTCTCATCATGTATGCAGCATGCAAAGATAAGAAGGTTCTAGCTGTGTTTGTGCTGCAGATTAGTGATTTAGTATAGTATATTTCTTTATGTTTGTCTGAAACCACATTTAGCCGTAAGGGTAGCTTCAGTGTCCTTATATTCTAAAGAGTTAAAGGACAGAATACATCCATCATTATTCCACTCACACACTGTGGACAGAAGTTAGACAGCAGAACTCACTTTTCCTCCCTCATCCTTTTGCTGTTTCCTCTCTGTCAGTGTGTTTGTGCTCCTTCTCTCCTTCCTGTCACTCATTATTCTCCTGTTAGATGTTGCATACATGGTCCCATCTGCAGTGTTGCCTTGTGACTTTATACTGGCCAGGTCTGTTGAAGAAATATCAATGAGACTTCTCCTGGTAAAATAAATATTAAATAAATGAATTGGTAAATAAACGTTTAAACAAATTAATAAAGAAGAGCCAGGTCAGCAAACAAACACATACATAAAGCATGTTATTTCCAAGCAATATTTGAATGCACAGGAAAGTCTGAGTTATGAACACAAGTTAATATGCAGAGTGTTCAGTCACAGACTGCCTTTCTGTGCTTCACAACACAAAGACGTCATTAATCTAAACACTTAAGAAGTACTTGATATCACAAACATATTACTACTCCTCTGCTCGAAATCCCATAAATGGAAAAGATGCTTTCATTCTAATCATGAAGAATTAACATATGGGCCTGAAGCAATATGACTGCATTATCTCCCATCAGCAAGGTCAGTCTTGTCTGTCATTTGTTTCCTTAAAGTTATGGCCTGTACGTACTGTGAACATTCACATTCTTTCCCCTTTTTTGATTTTTTGAAATCATTCAAATGTCAAAAAATCGACATTTATGCTTTAAAAAAACATGCTTATCTTTTATGCTTTTAAAGGTCAGAGCTTTTCTTCTTTCAGTCAATTCATTTTAACTTCTCCCTTTGACAGTATTCAAGTTTAGCTTCTAGCTTTCCCGCTAATGTATTTCAGCTCTTAGCTTTTAATGCAGTTCAGCTTCAAACTCTGCCACTTCCATATTTTCAGCAAAGCTTTGGAATTCATGCTGTCAGCATCTTTGACTGTGAATGCTGATTCAACATTTTATATATCTTTGTTTTGTATTCTATATGTTAAGTTGACTTCTACTTAAGCTCAATGTTCAGTTCTACATTTTGTTGTTATATTATTTTCAGAAATATTAAGCTGTTTTCTTTTTTTATGTAAGTCAATGGGAGAAATCTTCAAATGTTCAGCAACTTATTCCACTTTCAGCCTGATTGAAGCCTTGAACAGGTCACAAAACTTTCATATGTTATACTCAGTAATCAGCTTTTTGATACCTTTTCTGTTTTTTTCATTTCATAGTTCATATAGGGTGTGTAAATATTCTTTATTTGCCCTTAAATTACAACCCCAATTCTAAAAAAAATGGAACGCTGTGTAAAATGTAAAAAATAATGGCATGGAATGATTTGAAAATCACAGAAAAACATATTTTATTTCCACTGGAACATAAACAACATATCAAATGTCAAAACAGAGACATTTTACCATACCACAATATTATCTCATTTTGTAACAGAGCACAGATGTTCACCATTGTGTAGCATCCCCTCTTCTTTTAACCCTCTCCTTTTAACAACTGTCCACTGATAACAAGCTGTATGGTTCAAAATGGTTTCCAAAAATGAACATGAAATATGTGGGGTTCTGAGATTTGCAAGTCATGTTTTAATTAACAGCTTCCCAACTTTTTTAGAATTTTGGTTTTACAGTATATTCTATGACAGACATGGGCAAACTACGGCCCGCGGGCCGTATACGGCCTGTTAGGCTTTTCAATACGGCCCTCCGAACTTATCTTGTGTCCCATCACTGTACGATGAAAACTCAGCGAGCTAGCCCCCAAAGAGTAGCAACGAAACCCACAAAATAATGCAGTATGTCTTATCTTTGCTGTTTCGTGTCAAAAGTTCTATTTCAGCATGAGAAACGCTGCTAATGTCTCCTGCTATATCTCTGCTTTAGTTTGAATCAGTCACGAAGTGCCTGGTTGTTACATAAAGACAAAGAGGCTTTGACAGTGAAGTGAGACCTCTTGGTGCGATATACCATTTTTGGGTGGGCGGTACTAATCGATTCTCCTGGCTCTGATTGGTCGACAGGTGTCAATCATCCACACTCTGTGTTGTTTTAGCCTTAGCAGCACCGTTAGCTGCTACCTGCTGCTTCATATTCTTTTAATACCGCTTGTTTTAAACATCGAGTCGTATTAAAACTCAAAGTCCTCTTTCTTCTGCTACACTGGTGAAGACATGTTTAATATTAGTCTGGCAGAGACAGGGCCAGGCTTAAGTCCTGCCAATAAGGCGCGATAACTTTTGGGGCTCCTCGAAGTGCAAACATCTGATGATGAACATGTTTAAAAAAATCAGCTGAAAAGTTAAATTGTCTGAAGTTGAAAAGTGAAGTTTTTTTTTTTTACAGAATGTGTTTAGATATATTCAAATGGGGTCCTAGTCCGGCCGCTCTGTCAAATTTTAGAACCCAATGTGGCCCACAAATCAAAAAGTTTGCCCACCCCTGTTCTATGAGGTATTTTAGCTTGCAAATTAAGCAAATGTGATGTGGTCCAAAGAGACTCACTTATTGAGCACCATAAGCAGCACCATAGAAGTCACCATATATATTTTTGAGCATTTAAAAGTGTCACATCCTTTTCTTTTCAAAGTAAAAGTTGCATTTTAAGCTTTTTAAAGGAGCATGAAGATGACATTTAAGGTTTTTTTTTTCTATCTGTCAAATGATTGAAATAATGTCCCCCTCAGAGAGAAGCTGCAAATTATAAAGGTCATGTTTGGACTGGACATGTCCTGCTCAGCACAAGTGAATGACGGTGTCACTGACTCATCCCATTAGTATTGTAGGTGTGCAGTCAAGAATCATCAACTCTCAGGACCGCTACATATTCTGCTGTCTTGGTTGCCAAGTCTATTGAATCCTTCCATCTGAACTGAATGCAAAGAGATGTATGTATTATTTGGACACTAACAGAAAACATTTACAGAATCCTGCACTGGTTTCACTGGGCATTGAACACTGCTAACAAGACACAAATATTTGGTAGTTGAGGTAGTTTCGTATTTCTGGGTATGACCCTTCAATTAAACTCAGCCAATTTAAGAAAGAAGTTTCAATCTTACAAAGTTTCATGCTGCTCTATTTCTTTACTGACAGTTGCCCAGTGACACACACACCAGAAAGAAGAATATTCCCCCAAACCACTGCAGGGCAGTCACAGAGTGGAGCAATGTCAAAGAATCTGTCCCAGAGATTGGGACTTTCTAAGCAGACTTTTTTAGCATCTAGCAGCCATTAGTGGTACTGCACTGGCTTCAGCTATCAGCCATGGTGGTGGTCATTTGTTTCTGACACACATGGAGGTGGGTAGATAATGACTCAATTCTTACTTTGTGGCAAAACATTACATGAATGATGTGCAGCTCCAGAGACTGTAATAGATGACTAATCCATCACAATCAGTACATCTTGTTTTATTTTTTAGGAACATTCTAGATGCATCTAAAATGTGGTGCTACTTCAGTATGTGTTTGAAAAGCTTTTAAGACACAGCCGTGTGAATTTGACCACAGATATTAAAATGCTGCTGCTGTTACACTGTTGATACACCTCATTATTTTAATAAGTGACATTTATGCATCATCAACGACAGAGAGAGAGAGAGTCAGAGAGAGAGAGAGAGAGAGAGAGAGAGAGAGAGAGAGAGAGAGAGAGAGAGAGAGAGAGAGAGAGAGAGAGAGAGAGAGAGAGAGAGAGAGAGAGAGAGAGAAAGAGCAAATCCGAAAAAATGCACAGTAAGATTATTGGAAAACATTTTTTCCTGTGTCAGACCAACAAACAGTCGTGTCTCTTGCTTGATAACACCAGGGCCAGCTGTAGGTTTAACCTTTGAAAGTGTTGCCTTTGAGTCTTACATCTTTAACTCTGCACCTCAAGCCTTCCAGATTAAATGACTTGTGTTGTTGCTGTGTGCAGTCTATCTGGGCATCGTCTGGAGAGAAGCTATGACAAGCTAGCCATCCAAACAACAACAAGCAGAAATCAATAATCCTGCTGCCCCGCTCATCCCACTGCTGACCAGTTAACTATGTGTGAGAGAGAGAGAGAGAGAGAGTGTGTGTGTGTGTGTGTGTGTGTGTGTGTGTGTGTGTGTGTGTGTGTGTGTGTGTGTGTGTGTGTGTGTGTGTGTGTGTGCTTGTGTCCAGAATCTCTAAGAACAGTCTTTGACCAGACAGGCCTCATTGTTGCTTCTCTCCCTTTAGGCCTCAGCAGAATTCTAAAAAGCCTACTATAGAATTCTCCTCAGTGCAGGATTTGTAAAGGTGCCTCACATGTGGGATTTTCAACTCTTGAGGGAGGGTTTTGATCTTTTTATGGTTGCCTAAGCACAGAGAAATTATACAGCATTGGGAAAGATATTTTCACGTCCTCATAGCATGATGGATTTGCCACAAGAACCTCACATTTAAAATATTTGTTTTCGTTCATGTCATGAAGCCGCCGGTGGAGTTGGTGGCAATTCTGTCAGTTTACTGCCACCGTCCCAGACGCCATGTGATGTGTTATACTACAAGATAAGGGCCAAGGGAGTCAAGAGAGATAGATGTGAGGGATTTACATTGTAAAACAAGCTCTGTGAGTCCTCTATGCTTGTCCACAACTCATATATGACAGTGTAATAATGCATCTCCTCACCTGGATATTTGAGACAAATATCCCTCTACTAAACCAGTATAAGCTGTGCAAATGGACTCAATGGAATAAATGGACATAGAAGTAGAACCTTCGTCCTCTTTGTCATGTTTCACTTTAACAGCTCAGTGACTATCCCATGTTGTTACATGAATGTGCATTACTTATTATGAAGATTTGTCAATCTGCATTGAGATTAATAAACATGGTTATCTTTTACAAACTGATGACATGTGTTGCTTTAAGAGGTGGAAAAAGACGCACAGCAATCGTGGTATCAAATACAGCGAGGTGAGGAGTTTCTCTGGAGTTGAACAGTAGAATCTCATTGTCAATGTACACATTTCACTTATTCATACGTGCCGTCTTCAAATCGGCTCTATGGGCAGCTGATTTTTAAAGCAGCCAAATAGGGAAACAGAATAACTATGTAGCATATTTACATATTTAGAATCATACTTAGATACACCTGAACCAAGGAAAATGAACAAATCTGAGCAAGTAACCAGTCTGGCGGGATAAATGCTCCCGGTAGGGTTTGAAGTCATGTGAGGAATGGACCAAAACAGCATCATGGCCGTGACCTGACAGACGTGCCTGGTGGGGACATCTCTCTCTCTCTCTATCTCTCTCTCTCTCACACACACACTTGAGTGCCTCCAGTAGTTACTTCCATTCATTTGTGAGGATGAACAGGAAAGAACATCAGTTGTTTTTCCAGCTTCATCAGCAGGTCTGACACGGCAGCTCCGTCATGTCTGATGGATCGTTTTTTTGTAACTTTTGTAAGGGCTATATCTAAAGGGCTATAAATATAGATGCTTTCTAAAGCCTATGAAACACACTCACATACAATGAAGTTACTTAAATCAAAGGAACAGAAAAGACAATAGAAATTCCTCTTCCCAGGAAAACC
Organism: Collichthys lucidus; assembly: GCA_004119915.2. NCBI lineage: Eukaryota > Metazoa > Chordata > Actinopteri > Sciaenidae > Collichthys > Collichthys lucidus. Next base: position 40,276,210 of record CM014080.1, read on the forward strand.
TCCTAAAGGCTTAACCTTTGACCTGACTCCTTATCAATGTATCTAAAGAAGTCTTTTCTTTACCTGAACATCTGGCAGTGGCTCCGACCTGGTGGGCCTTTTAGCCCCCCAGTTAAATAGCCTCTGACCTAGGAGTGGTCAAGATAACAGCCTGTGACTAAACAGGTATCTTCAAATAAAGCACATGTCTACAACAGCCTCAGCATTAATATGTGATTATGCATCTATGTGCAGATAACTCACGGTCAAATTGATGGCTACACATGAACAGCAGAACAGACTAGTGTGTCCAGCTGTGGCTTTAACTACATGCAGATCAGGAGCGAGCGAGAGAGAGAGTGCACGAGCACAAGAGAAGAGATGCATCAATAATTATGAAGGAACAGAATAGCCCAGATGTTGTTGATTTAGTAAACAGTGACATGTTAGATCTAGACACCATAAATATTCACCCTCCTTTATGACTATTGAATAATAACATAACCTAATAAATCTACATCTACATTGTGTGTTGTCAATTTTGGGCGAGAAGGGCTGTTTTTGTTGTTGTTGTTTTGTTGTTGTTCTTGTAATTTGGGTGTTTTTTTAATGTACTGTATTTTCATTTTTGTTCATCCCATAAATTAGATCTTGCATTAATAAAATCTGCAAAAAAATCTGTAATTAATCACGATTAATCGTGATTAATTACACGTTTAATCGTGATTAATTTATCAACAAATGTATCAATAAATTAATTGCATTTTCTGAGACTGAAGCTTATAATGAATATGTATTTATGTAAAATGATCAAATTAATGTAGAATAAACACAGAGAAAGTATATTTAAATTCATTCATTTTATTGGCTTAAGGTGCACATATGCACAGTGCAAATAGAAAAAAAAAATATTCTGACGAGTGCCACACTCGTGTAGTGTAGACTGGGGAGGTCCCGTGGAGGTAAGTTCTAACAGGGTGTTTTGCTTTGAGTGGATATGTTAAAGTCAAGTTACATCTGTGGAAATTTAAATTCGGCTTTGCAAACTGTGCAAATTATCTTGTTTTTGTCCAACGAGCCGTCGGGCAACTTTTTAAAAAGAAATGTTCCCCCTAAAAGTCCATCCTTATCCATCTTTCCACCATAGATTCTCCTTTAGTTAGGATCAGTGTTGGGCACATTACTTTGAAAAAGTAATTAGTTAGAGTTACTAGTTACTTACCCAAAAAAGTAACTGAGTTAGTAACGGAGTTACTACACCATAAAAGTAACTAGTTACCCAGGAAAGTAACTAATGCGTTACTTTTTTAAGTTAAAAAATGCCAAATAATTTGGAGTAAAGCAAACAACAGATACCCATACAGGTTTTAATGTATTGCACCTCAACGCAATTACAACTGAACTTCAAGCATTTTCTTTACTTACAAATGTAAGCAGTTAAACAATATGACATGTTTTACACTTGACATGCTGCAAATTAAAACAAACTTTTAATGGCAGCATGTTTTCAACCACATACCTCCCTATCATTTTATTGAGTTCTTGCTGTGTGGTAAGTTTTGGGGTAGAAGCTGAAGCAGAAAAATCCAGCCTTCCTTGTTAGCTAGCTTGCCTTTATCGTGGGGCATGCCGGTGGCCACTAGCTTAACAGACGCGTGTGCAGTCGAGAGATGCTTCATTAAATTCGAGTTGCTTACATTTGACGTGGACAAAGTCTTTGGTCTTAGACACAGTGTGCATGTAACATGTACATTTTTACCTTTTACCTCGACGAGGTTAAAATACTGCCTATACTTCCACCGTGAAAACGCTGTCTTAGACTCAGCCTCGGGACTCGCCATCTCATCTGACATGCGAGTTGAGTGAGGTGCCAGTTTCTAAACAAGTAGGTTGGTTCAGTAACGCGAGGTAACGGCGTGTTGGTACCGGTAACGGCGTTACAACGATAGATAAAGTAACTCGTTAGATTACCCGTTACTGAAAAAAGTAACGCCGTTAGTAACGGCGTTTATTTTAACGCCGTTATTCCCATCACTGGTTAGGATAGATCATAGACATATATACATAGACGTCGCATTGAGCAGGGTGGTCCGTTGCTGCGATACGTTAACGCGTCCGCCATATTGGATGTGGCAGATCTGCCCGTAAACTAATACAAGCAGGGCCGGTTTTAGCTATGGACAATGTGGGCGACCGGCCAGGGCGCAGTCTCCGTGAGGGCTTTAAGTTAATGTCTCCTATACTCCCATTCACACACACACTAATATATCTGGGAAACAAAGCTCTACTTTGCCACAAAAAGGTTATGGGTCAGCCGCCACCAGAAGTAAACAAAACTGCGTTAATTGTGTTAATTTTTTTTTACGCGTTAATTGTTTAAAATTAATCGACAAAATTAATGCGTTCATTTTGACAGCACTAGTAATAATACCTTCTGTTGAATATTTGATCACAGTTTGATCATTGTGAATCACCATTTAAAAAGTACGAATTACGGGTGATTAACAGCCTTTTGGAAATTTCTTGCAGTTGTGCAGGTATTCAGTGCATTTTTTAGGCCAGGTAAGCCCGTACAAACACCTCATTAGCATTCTCATTGCTCAACCTTTCGTTTCCCCAATGGGATTTTTGGTCTTCCAGTGTCACACAAATCACAGAGCCGAAAATGCAGCAGCTTTGACTACCATATACTATACAGTAGTCTTGTGATTTGAGTGTGCTCATGAACAGGATGATGACTCATGTACTGTATTTTTATTTTTGTTCATCCTGTAGGTGTAAATGATGAACCTTTTTTTTTCAATTTTTATGTATACCGATACATACTCAGCAAAGGCACAGAAATGAAACAAAAAAACAGTATAATAATAAATACATATATCCAATTACAATTTTTTTTGTCATCGTCATTTAGCAACAGTAGCCATGGCGCTGTGAGTCAGGGTCAGCTTTCCAGGGACTTCTAAGTATTTCATTTATGCAAAAACAGAAAATGAGTCATCATGCATTTTCGGCTCTGTGATTTGTGTGACACTGGGAGAAGAAAAAGCCCATTGAGTGCAAACAAAATCTTGAGCAATGAGAACGCTAATGCGGTGTGTAAGCTATGTCATCTCTGTAACTGTAAAAAAAGTTCTGTGAGAGAAGCGCCATCTCCTGGTCATACCCTTTAGATTAATGAATAGGTGGAGTTACAGTAAAAAATAGACACACCCAGGAGAGGGAGGGGGTCTCTACAGCCGCTGGAACTTGGATGGGAGTTGGCTTGAAGGTGTTTGAAAGACGGCTGCCATTCAGCTGGCTTTCAGCTTAAAGGGTAACATTTGAGTTGCTATTACTGTAAAGGTGTTTGATGAAATTGGATTTTTTTTCTGTGAAATACAATGAATGCAATCATCGAGAAGCTACTGACATTAAAGTAAAGTAAGTATCAAGATGATCAATATCCAGCTTCAAACTCATTCCATCCTGACAGTCTGATGAAGTGTGTGTCCACCTGGTATTTGACAAGCTGTGCTGTTTTACTCATGTCTGAATAGGACTGAATCTATTTGCCTGAATATGTCAAGAAGAACAGAATCAGATTTGTTGTGTGTATCATACCACTTCTAAACTACTGAAACTGCATGAAGTCAAAATCGGTGTTTAAGTGTTTTTCTCCCATCTGTCACCTATACTCTACTATATACTATATTTTTCTGGTGTTGGGAATTCCAAATGGTTTAGAGGTGCACCAATTGAAGTACCAGCACAGATATACAACATAATATATATTGCAATATATATTTAGGTTTGCTCTCCGCCTGTGTGGCTGTAAGATCAACAAAGGTCTGTGTGTGTGTGTGTGTGTGTGTGTGTGTGTGTGTGTGTGTGTGTGTGTGTGTGTGTGTGTGTGTGTGTGTGTGTGTGTGTGCAGTCTGTGTGATTGTTACAACCAGATATCGGGGTATAAAAGAAGTAACATAAAACCAGATTTTAAGGCTGATAAACAAGAGTATTTTATTAAATGAAAGTTCAGATTGTTTTAACAAAAGAAGGTGATGCAACCAAATATAACAAAAAGGATAACTCTAAAAGAGCCTGTAATATCTAACGAGAAAACCAAAACGAGAAAAAAAACCTCACTATCTAAATCTAACCCTAAATAACAAAACACACATCAAAAACAGCACCCCTGAACTAATGGGTCTAACAGAAATATACTATTGTGCAATCAGTAAATCAAACTAAACCCTGCCCAGTCCGAGTAAATCAATACAAAACAAACCTCCTCAAATAACACGTTAACATTCACAAGTTCAACTAACGAGGCGAGCTTACTAACACCACACAAACAAGTCAAGCCGCCACGATGCTCGGGCGGCTGCTGTTTAAATGCCTGTGATGCTGATGCGTGGGCCCTCTCATTGGCCATGGGGGTCGGGGAAAGGGTGCCGCCCCAATCCCGGCCCTGCACAGCTCACGAACGTGTTGTCCCCGCTTCCTCCAGTTGGGGCCAACCAGGAACCGGCAATCACACACCTGCATTTAACGAGGGAAACACTACACACACATATGCGCCGGGGCGAAACGGTGGCAGCCGTAACAGTGATCTAAAGAGCAAACCTAAGTTCACTAAGAGTTTACTGAGCACAGAAACAATCACAATAACAATAAACTTCAGATGGAAACACAACAGTAAACAAACAATACACATGCTATGGTCCCAACACAATTATATATCAACTGGTGATGGTTAGTGTTCATGTCAGAAGCATTTAAAGCTCCCTTCCCAATCACTATACAACACCCCTTCATCAGTGAAGTATCATTTCTATCCTGTTGTAATTGAGGGTGTGAACAGGGCAATACTGAAACTAAATTCTACATAATACGTAAAAAACTGAAGCTTCTTCATCACTAAAATGCTGTATTTTCTTGGAAATTAAAGAACTAAGCTCAGTGTGTCATCCCTTTCTGTAGCTCCTTTTCTTTCTCATTTTTTTTTCCATGTTGTGAAATGTCAAGTACTAGGTCAGACCAAGAGTGAAAATTAAGCAGCCACACAGTGATAATTGGCTCCCAGTCACCCTGTATGTCTACATAGGTGTCCATCTTATGTGATAATTGCTTCAAAGTCATATATAGCCTTCATCGTGATTTGACATTGATTTATAGAGGGTGTCTTTAAGCACTCACACTTACTCCAACACACATACATACATAGACAAGCAGCTGCAGTCCTCTGTGTGATGCCATAAAGAGGGGTGATAACAATGTGTCTGACACTCATTTCTCTCTGACAATCTCCAGAGGTTACAGGGTGCTCACACACTCTTACCTCATTTTCTGCTGTTGGTTTTAGGTTACTTTAGTTAGGGGTTAGGAGCTGAGTTGCCACAAACACAAACAGAGTTAAGGAGTGTTTTTGATATAAGAACTGAGACGCATGTCATTACAATATCCACATAATACTGTCACATTGACTGACTCTGTGGTGTTGTGACAGTCAAGACAGTGAGATAGAAACAATCGCCACATTTTCTGTTTAAAATTTTAGTTTAAAAAATTCACCCAAGTCATGAAACATATTTCCTCACCTAATCCCTGTCTAGCTGTGTGGGTAGTTTTGGAAGTATTTGGCAACTTTTGAGTTATATGTTTTGTGCTGCGACCCCACATAACAGAGGTGAATGAAATTGTTTGCCGAAAGCATTAAAAGACTTGAATTCATCCACAGACCTTCAACAGCCCGTTGACAGTTTTCCACTATCCTTTGATAGAAAGTAGTTCTAAAGAAAACAGCTGTGAATTTTTCAGAGTAACCAGGACATTTCATTTTTACAAAGATTATCACTATTCTTAGGTTTGTAAAAGTCACAAACAAAAATCCATTCACCTCTATTGTGTTTGGATATTGGCAAAAATCCATTCCATACATATTCATATTCGGGGATACCCCGATCACTGATTCTGATTGCCAATTGTTTATGAGTCATATTGGCTGATACTGATAATTTTTTGTTTTACTATAGCAGCGTGTATAGCAGTATTAACACAATTTTCAAAAACAATTTTTGTAACTAATGCATGCAAAGAGAAAACCGTATATAAATCTATTCCAGAGACGCAGGCACCTTCTGTGGGCCCGAGCTCGATGGACTGAGGTGAAGTGGAAAACTGTCCTGTGGTCTGACGACATTGCTTCATCGAGGCTAAACAGCAGAGGAACCATCCAGCTTGTTATCAGTGCACATTTCAAAAGCCAGCATCCGTGATGGCATGGGGGTGCATCGGTGCACATGGCATGATGTTTTATATTTGTGAAACAAGGACTGCTTCCCTTATTTGCAGAAGTCACACTTCTTCATTTGCTTCATGGACAGGAATAATTACAGCACACATTGCCATATCAGGAAATGTAATGTCCTTCGCTTCACCAAAACTTGGATAAATACCAGAATAGCAGACAGCACCATTCAGCTAGGAGGAAGGTGTCGGATACACCAGGCCAGCACTGAGAGGTGGAGGAGCTTCTACTTCAATGATGATGAAATGATGAAATGATCCAAGACTGCACTACATTAGTATTACTATTATCATTCTTTGTAGTAATATTATGACTTATTCACTGCTAAAAATGAAATGTGTGAATTAAAGTGAACAGAGCATATAGTACATGTTTATTTTTTTTAAAGACTATTTTTTGGCCTTTGCTTTTATTGTTTTATTGATAGACACAGCTGAAGATTTGACAGGAAATGTGGGGAGAGAGATGGGGAATGAAATGTGGAAAGGAACCACACAGGTTGGGATTCGAGCCTGAGCCTCCACAGCGAGCCTTCGCATATCGGGCGGCTGTTTTACCGATTGAGCTAAACGCCGACCCAAGTGCATGTTTATTGTATTAAGATAAACATCAGTTAGAAATAGTTAACTAGACTTTAATGCCAACAGAAACACCTCCAGTTTCTCTCTGGATGTCAGAGTTATGTTAAGTTAAGTTGGTAGTAGCTGGTACTGGAAGTGCAGTTGCTGTACTGTATTTAGTATAGTTTCCTGTCTAAAAACTTTTGGGCTGGAACAACCCCTGCATGTAAAGCAGTTTGTTCTTGAAAAAGATCATGCATCCTCAGCAAACTTTCCTTGTGTAATAATAATATGGTGTCTCCAATCCCTGGTGCTGGCCCCAGGGAACACCTTCAGCATCGCAGACACTGGCCAGTCTGTCACTGTAGACCATGGAGGATGATAAGTGATGGCATGTATTACTTCAATGATCCTCTGTGCACGTGGGAATGCTTGCTACAAGTCTGCATTCCCTAATGACCATTGTCCTACTTTTAGCTCATGTGAAGCAAAAAGAACCAGAGGGACCTCAGCGTGCCGAGACTCCCAACTACTTTCTGCCCGATGTGATGCTCATGGCATATAGTGCAATGTTCTTCAAGTGAGGTTTAAGGGAAATGCTGCATTAAATTTGACTTTAAATATTGGGTTTAATTTGTAGACTTAAAGGAGCATGTAGCTGGGAGTTTTGGAGTACACCTCCTTTCACCTCCAGGAATACATCTTTTTCCATGAAAATGGAACTTCTCCTTTGTTTACTATTTATCTAACTAATCCATCTAGCTAGTAAGCCTTGTTTTTAAGACACAGCTGCTGTTCAGCATCTTCTACAAACCAGTAGAATCTACTATTGTTTATTGTCATTGGCTACAAAATAGTCCATTAAAAAATGTAATGGAGAAAATAACTGTGTAATTTCTTGACAGCAGCATTAAATACTACTGTATACATAATAAAGGTGCTGATAAAAGTTTCAATGCAAACTTTGAGATTTTATATGTAGCCTGTTATTTTACCTATGATCTTATGATAAGTGCAAGGACAGAATAGGACAGTGCCGCCAACAGGAGCTCAGTGGGCAGTATTTCAAGAAGTATAGCCCTAGGAGCCGGTCTTTCAAGTGAAAATTATATTGTTTTATGTCTCATGTCAAGTAAGGACAGTCTGAGTATGCTGCTCATGAAGCCAGGACTATAATTTTAGGACACACAGCCGTCTTGGGGTTGTAGGGGAAGATAAAAAACACATTTTGGAATCATTGTGGGATGGAAGCTAGACCAGCCTAAAAAAATACTAACACTAGTGTCACACATATATTGACACACACACACACACAGCGTAAAGATGAACCGCATCTGACGTCTGAAAGTACTGTACCTGTCATGACTGACAGTTATAATGCCCTCCCAAGCTGTGTTGGGATTTTGCATTTTCTAGTGTCACAGACTGCCACACCAGAAAAATGCACTGCGAACAATGTGTGAATAAATCCATGCCAAATGTTTTAATAAGATGTGAGTCCGTTTATAATTAAATCATTTTCATGGTTTGTGAAGTTGGAGCCTCTAATCATTTTCAAGAGCTCAGAAGATGAGGAGCCTCTTAAGTACTGAGACAATTGCTGCGAGTAAGGAGCAAGGAGTATGTTAAGTGCATCTTGAGTGAAACATCCATCCTGTGGTCTGTACACACTCACTGCACATGCAAAGTCTTACATGACCACAAAGTATCATCAGTATCATCACTTGGAGTGTACTGACTGAGAAATGTTTTAATTGTCTGTGCATGGACACAGACTTAAACTTTGGTATCAAAATATCAGATGTCACCATGATGAATGAGTTAGAGCTCATGCTGTGGCGCTGTTACTTAAACGTGTGCAAATTAAACCAAAACAGGTGAGAGGTGAGACTTCAAAGTCCTTAAAAAACAGCTCTGGTTAACAAGCGGCTGAGAATGACACACATACGCATGGAGATACACACATCTGTCCTTAAGTGTGAAACTCCTATTTCAGACAGACTATATACAGATAGATTTAAATGATAAGATGGGTTGTCACCTCACATTAGCGAGGGTTTAACAAAGGTCACAGACTGCCAAACCAAGTGTCCTATCCACCAACAGCTGAGAAAAAAGAGAAATAAGGCTGTGTGGAATTGCTTTCAGATAGATGTGTCCTTGAATACATCCAAAGAGAGCAGAATATCACATTTTATTGTGACTTACAAATGTAATATGTTTTTGGGCTCAATAAAATATCATACATCTCATATTGTACCTTTTGCTCCACTACATTTGTCTGATAGCTTTAGTTTCTAGTTAGTTTTCAGATAACATTTTTTTTACATGTCTCCAAATGAATGTAAGTTTGTGTAAACTGTGGCAGTGCTGGAGAAAAAGAGGAGACTTTTTGTCCCTTCACCCACACACCACGGAGGATGCTAGCAGCCAGCTAGCTGCTGCATATTGGGTACTGACTGATCCTGACCTCCTCAATATGGCGACCATGCAGACGCATCACTGTGACATACAGCAGCAGCCAATGAACAATTGTATATCAGTATCAACATAAAATACCAGTCTCAACACACACACACACACACACACACACACACACACACACACACACACACACACACACACACACACACACAATTTTTCAGGATATTTTATCGCTGTAATGTCTGATTTATTATTGTCAATGCTGTGTATTTGTCTGATCCTTCTCTGTAATTCTATTTTCTACACTGCTGCCTAGTACCCAGAAGGGTTATAAATGTTTCAGATAATTCAATGGCAACCCTGGCATTCTTGCTTCCAAAGTTTGTGATTTAAAGAGATAGCTACATTTTTCACGGCGACGTGATTCTTGATATCTGGACCTTTGAGATCTGAGGTGCTGGGAGTATCCTGACACTGTCCACATGGTATAATGACTAAATGTCATTCTGTTCAGATTTCTGAAACAGGCTGACTGTGTTTAGTACAGGTAATTACACACTTGCACTCTAGAGCCTTTATTGTCACCTAATAAGATCAGTTCCCATCCATGTTACAAGTCTGGAACACCACCGTACACACCGGCTCGGTGTAGGCCTAATTTTAGTAGATGAGGAAAAATGAGTGAGTACAGGGCAGGCAGAGTGGCGAGCTATGGAGACACAGCTGCAGTAAGGATCTTTAGTCCATCCCGTGTGTCAGCCTAACATGTTCCATGTTTCTAATTCAAATCTTGTTGCCATCACACTCTAACTTTATATAAGATAACTTATAAAAGCTCAAACAGGATGTACTGGGAATGTTCCACAGACTGAGAGGAAAGTACAGACGGAGTCAATTCAAAACCCACAGGCTGCAAAACATTAGATTTTTCCAAAATAAAACTTTGAACAAAACTTTTTGTGCTTACTGATTCTGTTAGTTTTATAAACAAACTAGGAAACTGCAACTAAAATATTAAAACTAAATTCTAACCAATGCGCATAAATTCCATTTTCTCTTTCGTCAATCACAACAACATTCTATAAACCTTGATTGTTTGAGCAGAGCTACATTAAATAGATGATCAGGTACATATTGAAAACCAATACACCCTGTGTGACATGAAGCTTTGAGGGTCAAAGAGAGACCCGACTTGATAAGTAGATTACAAAAGTCTCCCTGTGATCCTGTCACACTGCCATGTTTTACAAATGTCAGTGGCATATTGCAGACCTGTAAAAATGAAATTCTGCCCAATTCATTCTCTCAAGAGAGAAAAAAGCAAAGCTTTTCAGTATAAATGCCAGTGATGAGAAAGCTGCATAACATGGATCAAGGACTCTTCTCCCCAGGTAACGCGTATCATGCTTATTGGAGCAATCCAACCAAGGGCTGTGTCAGTGTGGACCTTTTCTCACCACTATGAACACAATGTATCTGCATAATTTTGCAGTTACCATACCATTATTGCCCTATAGGTATCCCAGAGGTGAACATCTTTGATCTGCATTTGGAAAATGTTAATTGTAGGTTATGCCCTCGTGAACCAACATCATAGAGGCTGATTTGGCCAGCACCCACAGGTGAGCTGACATATTCTCTCCTGGAACCAGATTCACAGTACACTGGCGAAAGCTGCAATCTTTCTTGCAATCCTATGTTTATTTGAGCACCAAAACAGGAACAGAGCCTTGATAAACTGCCACCCCAAGTTCAATGTAGCAAACAGTTGCATACTTATTCATCCACCAGAAACAGAGCAAAATCTGTATTTACATGCAGCCTTTTTGAGGGCACCTGTACAAAACCAACATTTTAGCTTATTCACTAACCACTGTTTGCAAGTTTAGGGGAAGAAGAGGTCACAGTTAGCTTGTCTGCTTCTCTAGTAGCAGTGTTGCCAACTGCTGAATTTCTGGCTAGAATTATTTTTCAGAACCTCTTAGCAACTCTATCTCTAAAAAAAACAACTAGTGACTAATTTATCAAATTATTCAGACCATCAAGGGGGAAGGCAAGAAATATATTCAAATATTATATTGGTATTCATTCTCATGTATGCTTGCATGGCTCTTCTGCCAACAGCGCCGGGGTCTCTCCCTCTCCTTCATCATCACAGGCAGCAGCAGGAGAGCTTTGTGGGGCAGAGATGCTTCTCTCTCACTCTGGATCTCTGAATCTAGATTTGGACGCTCATATAGCTGGTAAATATTTGAATAGTTTGTCTGATCTTCTCCCTTTCTAGATTTCTTTTTTTTAAATATATAATATACTGTACCTATAGTAAATGTCTGGTTATTTGGCTAAAGATTTCTCTGTCTACCTTCTAATGACATTTCATTTTTATGGCATACACCGACCTCACTACAACCGACATAATCACAAAGCTTTGTGCAAATGATTGCCTTGTGATGTCATTCAGATACAGATTGACATATGAAGTGGAGGCAACCGGAAGATGCCACAATAACAACATTTCTGTCGCGGCAAATGCAACACACAGCTTTTCAGTACTTATTATACTGCAATTATATTCATATCTTTACACTATGGCTGACTAAAGTGATGTAACTACCCCTCACACAAGCCACCTCTCTTAAAGGGGAAGGCTGGGCTAGTAACACCAAATGTAAACCTACCATGACACCACCCATTAGTTTGTAGACAACAGTGTTTGGCATTATGGATGAAGGTGTGTTTAAATGAGAGTGTGGAACTGTTGTTGGGTTGACTCTTTTTCCAGTCAGTGTTACCCCCAAAATCTATTCTAGTCAATGTATCAAACCCCACCGGCAACATGCCGCGAGTGGTTCCCAGTGGATTTTCGGTGTTAGTCTGCCTGATCAGCAGCCTTCATTGCATCATATGAATGACATTGAATAATATGATCATCCAAATAACTACTTGAGTAAGAGTAAAAAAATGCTTGGTGAAAAAACTACTCAAGTACTGAATAACCGTTGAGTAACGTCTGATTTATTTGTTAACACAAGCATTCAATCGGACATTCAGACATTTGCTACGACTGTAAATTGTAAAGCTTGATGTAAAAAAAGCTTGTAAAGATTGACATGGCCAGGTTTGATTGGTGAAACACAGTCACGTCATAGAGCCTTTGGCGGAAGTCTCTCTCTCTGTCAAAATAAAATATTAAAATCAGGCAAACGCTTGGGTGATAAAAATAATGAATAAATTTGAGTATATTTTTTTCAAAAACCTAAATGTAACGGAGTAAATGTAACTCGTTACTACCAGTGATGGGAATAACGGCGTTAAAATAAACGCCGTTACTAACGGCGTTACTTTTTTCAGTAACGGGTAATCTAACGAGTTACTTTATCTATCGTACCAACACGCCGTTACCTCGCGTTACTGAACCAACCTACTCGTTTAGAAACTGGCACCTCACTCAACTTGCATACAGGAATGCCTTTTTTTCTCCCTTTGGTAAGGGCGGGATACGTAATGACGATTGGCTAAAGCAGAGATTTCATGTTGAGCTAACCAGAGACACCCGGTGGGCGGGTATACACACAAACCAACACACGGTCGTAGCGCGCGCACGCACACACACACACACACACACACACACAGCATGTCAGATGAGATGGCGAGTCCCGAGGCTGAGTCTAAGACAGCGTTTTCACAGTGGAAGTATAGGCAGTATTTTAACCTCGTCGAGGTAAAAGGTAAAAATGTACATGTTACATGCACACTGTGTCTAAGACCAAAGACTTTGTCCACGTCAAATGTAAGCAACTCGAATTTAATGAAGCATCTCTCGACTGCACACGCGTCTGTTAAGCTAGTGGCCACCGGCATGCCCCACGATAAAGGCAAGCTAGCTAACTAGGAAGGCTGGATTTTTCTGCTTCAGCTTCTACCCCAAAACTTACCACACAGCAAGAACTCAATAAAATGATAGGGAGGTATGTGGTTGAAAACATGCTGCCATTGAAAGTTTGTTTTAATTTGCAGCATGTCAAGTGTAAAACATGTCATATTGTTTAACTGCTTACATTTGTAAGTAAAGAAAATGCTTGAAGTTCAGTTGTAATTGCGTTGAGGTGCAATACATTAAAACCTGTATGGGTATCTGTTGTTTGCTTTACTCCAAATTATTTGGCATTTTTTAACTTAAAAAAGTAACGCATTAGTTACTTTCCTGGGTAACTAGTTACTTTTATAGTGTAGTAACTCAGTTACTAACTCAGTTACTTTTTTGGGTAAGTAACTAGTAACTGTACCTATCTACTTTTTCAAAGTAATGTGCCCAACACTGGTTACTACCCACCTCTGCCTGTAGCTAACGCATGTAGATACTCTATATCAGGGGTCGGCAATTAAGTTTGGACGCGGGCCAATTTTTTTCTGACAATCCCATCGCGGGCCATGACCGCGGGGGGGGGGGGGGGGGGGGGGGGGCGTCCTGATTGGCTGAGTGAGAACCGCACGTATGTTGAACGTCCTGATTTTTTAAGGGAGCACTGTACAAATTGCGTGTAACAAGGTGTATAAAAGTGTGTGGTTAGGGGTTTTACGGCCTTAAACGCCCACTGCGTCTGTCATGAAACAGTCAGGTTTCTCACCAGGATTTTATTTTAGAGTAACGGGCAGCGCCGGTCCAGGCGAACACCCCCCCCACCCCCACCCCCGAGACGAAGATTTTCTCGTGCGCACCTGGATGCTGGACCTGGATGGACCGCCATGCGCGCCGGCTCCGCTAACAGAAAAAAAAAAACTTTTGACGATGGTGACGAAAACTGAAAACAGCCGTTACGCTAAAATAAAAATAACGTAACGGGGGGAAATTGCCGTTGCGGTCTGAAATTTTAGCGTAGCGGGCCGCAACCATATAAAGCGCTGGCGAGAACCCTGAACAGTCAACCTGCCCTAGCAACCTGCCGTAATTAATGTATACAGCAGCGCAGATCTGCCGACCTTGTTTGGTTTTGTTTTTTTTCATTTAATAAAACATATTTGTTCACATTATCCGTTGCAAGAGGGACACAGGACACTTTTATTTTCCACAGGTTACAGCGCACGCACGTGCCAATTAGCGTTCCGACCTGTGCGTCAAGTAACGTCAAGTAAAGAGGCTGCGTAGATGTTCTGGCTGCTGTCACGTTACTTATCAGCTACTTTTCAATAAATGTTTTGAAATCTGTGGAATTTTTGTATTTTGAAGGGAAACATGAGGTTTAAAAGATATATTTAAAAATATATATGTATATATTAAAATAAATCAACGTCATCTAGCGGGCCAGATATAATTGATGGCGGGCCAGTTCTGGCCCGCGGGCCGCTAATTGCCGACCCCTGCTCTATATGTTTCCTTGTGCAGCCTAGTCAGACTCAATCTGTCGTAATAGTTTTACTTGTAATATATCATTGCTTATTTGAGGTCTGCCCCTTCAGCAGATCTTCAACATTAGACCGACATCACTGTTTTGTTACTGGTTGAAAACCTAGACAACATTTCAGAATGGTCCCACTGGGACTCATCGAGGCCTTCTGTGCTCCTCAGTGCCACGAATCTACATTATTGGCTAAAGTCTCACAGAAGCTCTCTGCCAGCATCAGGCTCAGATTTCATTTCTTCATTTCTACGTAAATCAGATGACACATGTTCAGGCAAGGCGAAGCTAAAAATGGTTTAACCTTTCAGGTCTTTGTTCGGCCTTGTCTCTGTCAGTCTCTGCTCTGCAGTAAAAACATTTTAGCCGTTTGGCATGATTGTCAGTTACAATTTTTCTGTGTTCTTGTTTTTCTTGCCAGCCAGTCACAAGCTATCGATGTTACTTTTTACATCTACATTTGACATTTCAGGCATCTGGAGCAGCTTACACTGAGTCTGTGGCAGGTTTAGTGTCTAGCACAGCAGTTCTTCAGGAGGTGGACATATGGCTACAGGTGGGTTGAGCCACTGCCACTTGTTTACTACTTAGAGACTAATATGAGAGTCAGACACAATGTAAAAGAATGTCTGTCAGTCTTTTCTTAAAAAAAAAAGAAAGACATTTTTTGGGCTGTTCAAGCTTTTTATTTTTCGATGGGCCGCAGGTCAGATTCGAACCCTGGGCCACTGCTAAGCCTTCATACATGTAGTGGATGTTTTACCAACTGAACTCATCTACACCCTGTCTGTGAGTCTTTTCAAACCTTTGGTTTTGATAATAAGACAGCTCAACAATTGTTGTCAGATTAATAAAGACTCCTTTATCAGTTTCAATAATAGCATAAATATGTTTTTGTTAGATTGTAAGACATTTACAAGAACTTATAAGAACAGTTTATAGGCTGCTTGAGAATGGCAATCTGTGTCATTTGGTTACAAGTGGCATGGACCTTGTTTAAGCAGGAAGGTTCCTGCTTCAAACCCCGGCCAGGGCCTTATTGTGTGGAGTTTCGACATGAATGGCTGTTTGTCTCTGTGACCTGTGATGAATTGGCGATTGATCTAGGGTGTATCCCATCTCTCACCCAAAGCATTACACCTGGGCCTGTGTATGTTAGAAAGTCATTCTTCAGACATAGGATGTTAAAGGAGAACAATTATACCCCTTTTCCCAAGTTCACACAGGTCCCAGGCACCTTAATGACATGTGTGTGAAATGCTTTGGTCAAAATTCCTCACGGATCAGCCCTCTCTACAGCCTGTCTGTGTTCAGGCTGTCGGTTTTCGTGACGTACCTGGGAGAAGCGTGACTGCCGGAGAAAACATCTCTTTACAAACGATATATTTAAACTAGAGTCAGACTCTGAGCACGGAGAGGCAACACAACAAGTCCAAACAGCAAGGATATTTCTAAATGGTAAGTTTAACTAATGTGTTTTTATATCTTTTTATATGTTTGAACTGGTGCTACCCTGTAGTGTGTTTATGTACTGGCTTTTGGAAAGCTACATAGATAAATGTAATTAATTACAAGTAACCCACATAACATTACACAGCTATTTCCCTTACACCAGTAACATACAAGCTCAGACAGAATGTTTTCTCCATTTTTTAGACACTCACCAGCCACTTATTAGTAAGTCATTCTTTTGTCTGAACTCTCTTAGCCACAATAGATTTGACTGATCTAAATGTCTGATTGGTTTGTGGAGTATGATGTGGGGCTCCGTTTTCCCAAAAGTTGAATCTTCCTCAACTCCTCTCCAGGGCGCAGGCAACGTTTTTTGCAGCAATGCCTGCGTTGCAGGCTGCCGGTGCAGAAACACATGACCCCCACTGAAATTAATTGAAAAACACCACCAGCATCCAGTTTGCCTGTCCTGTCTGAACGCCTGCTAAGGGGAATAGAGCAGGCAGTGTGTCTGAAACCTCATAACATGTATGTTTACCAGATATTGAAGCATAGTTAATATGTACTTACTGACATGAACAACTTGAATAAATTGTTGCATTCTGTAAGTTGTGTACGTAATAATTTTCATAGTTTCTATAATCTAATGTGACTTACCGTTTCCAGTGTACTAGGTTACATGGAGACTACAGCAGCTTGAACCTGTGTGTAATCTATCTACAGAGCAGACTATGGGCCTCTACATCTGAGGGCAATAGAGCAGTAAGTATTTTTATGCATAAAAGTAGTCTGTTACTATTGTAATGTAAACAAGTAAGGATTAAAGTACAATAAAATACTGTCCCCTCCCCCTGTCTTACATTGCTTACTGTTGATCTGTCATGTTTGTTACTTATTATCATGTTACACATCAAACACTGAAAGCACACAAAACAGTTCATATACATTTAACCTTTATTGTCATGATTCCACAACTTTTGAAAACAAACTTACCTAGAACAGCAGTCTGAAGTTTTGGTCAACATTTTTTCACAGAAAAAAAATTTCACAGGTTTCACAGAATTTCAGAAGTAAAGATGACACATGTTCTAAGAGCATTGTCACTGTGTAGTTTAGACTAACCAATATGTACCCTTTGTTTTAGCTGTTACAGATACTAGGCCTACAGGAGCTCTGTAAGCTGGTGTTGGGGATTACTCGGCCAGGGAATCAGGGTGGTACTGCTCAGCTGTGTGGTGGATATGGAGTCCCCAGACAATCAAGGAAGCTACGCGGGTCAGACCGGTCCTTGATTGAACCTCGGCACGTAGCCAGCTACAACCTCTTGCTTTCCTGGTCTTACAAACTGGGCTGCAAGATCCTCAGGGATGAGGATCTTCAGCACCTCATCCACATATGGGCCAGAGTCTAAAAAAACCTTCTCAAAGATGAGGTCCAACATAACCTATAACAGTATAGGAGGGAGAAAATTGGTACACTTTGTGAAATTACCCAACTTACATAAGTTAAGAGCCCTGTTTTATGTTCTTTATTTTTTACTTGTATAATAGATGTTTGCACATTCTTTGACTTATTGCCATTTTTAATAAAAGGTTGTAAAACTTACCAACGGTTGGTTCTACTTTCACTGTCTTAGCTGTTGTTGTTGTTAGGAAGTTCAATCTGAATAGCAGCTCGCCAGCTGATGTTGTAGCTTAGGGATGCCCACCACTTTCATTGAAGTGGAGGGCTGCCAGGTAGAGAAATATGAGAAATATGTTTGAGAGCACAAATATAAATATACATTGTACTCATTTATTAAGTATCAGAATCACCTTTATTTGCCAGGTGTGTGTACACATACACACAAAATGTCCATACATATACATACATTGAGAGCAACATGTAAACAGAGTCAAATTCCTTGTGTGTACACACACCCGGCCAATAAAGTGATTCTGAAAGTTACTACTTGCTAATTCTCTTAGTCCAGAAGCCTGCATGAACAGGCAGCCTGACATGTCACTGATGCTGTCCTTATTGTAATAGCTTTTCTACTTGATGTACCCAGCTCCCTAAGACTGGATCTAGCTTCAGACACTAATTAAATCAAATCAAATCAAGTTTATTTGTATAGCCCTTTACAATAGCCAGACAGTACCCAAAGTGCTTTACAACAAAGCCGTAAAAACAATACATATCAGCTACATAACAAATAAATACAATTAAATTAAAATACAATTAAAAATCAAAGTGCTGTAGTGTTAAAAACCTTCCAGAAATACATAAGAAACAGCAGACAGAATGAGTACACCCGAATGAACGGCACTGCCCTAGTCGGAATAAAACGCCAATCTAAAAAAGTAGGTCTCAAATTTTCAAGCCATGAATGGCGTTATAAACAAACAAAAGAAGTTTAAAATCAATTCTAAAACGGACTGGGAGCCAGTGGAGTGCCGCCAGCACAGGGGTAATATGTTCGTGTCTCGACATGCCCACAAAAAATCGGGCAGCAGTTTTATGCACAAGTTAGAGACGAGCAATAGAGGACAATAGTCTGGAACTGATGAAAGCGTGGATTGCCCTCTCAAGATCCAGCCAACTGGGAAAAGACTTTATTTTTGCCAATAGACGGAGCTGAAAAAAGCTTGTGCTGACAACAGAGCTAATCTGTGACTTGCTTGCCACTTGATCCACACCAATGTAACACCAGTAGTTTGTAAGTTGAACATCTGCCTGTAAAATAAACACTTTTTGTTCCTGCTCAGTAAAGATTTAAAAAAGACTGGTATAATGGGATGGTGGTGCTGTCAGCCTGCAGCAGAGTGCTGTGTGTGCATATATAACGCCAGCTGTTAGCTAGCTGTTAGTGTTAGCTTGTGGTAATCGGACAAAAGAAACACAAAGCACATTTACATTTCCATTGTCTGTAGTTTTCCACGGACAGTTTGGAATTTCTCCTCTTACGTGTGAGGTCTTGTTGCCGTCCTTGTGTTGTTCTGTGTTCATTGTACACAGCTCAAAAAAATTAAAGGGACACTTTTTAATCAGAGTATAGCATCAAGTCAGTTCAACTTCTGGGATATTGATCCAGTCAGGTAAGTAGCTGGGGGCGTTGTTTATAATTTTCATCTATTTTGGTGTTAATTAAATTAACAACAGGTACACTAGAGGGGCAGCAATGAGACGACCCCCAAAACAGGAATGGTTTTACAGGTGGAGGCCACTGACATTTTTTCCCTGCTCATCTTTTCTGACCAATTTCTCATTAGTTTTAATTTGGCTTGAGTCAATATCACTACGGGTAGCATGGTGCAGCACCTGGACCCTACAGAGGTTGCACAGGTAGTCCAACTCCTCCAGTGTGGAACATCAATATGGGCCATTGCCAGAAGGTTTGCTGTGTCTCTCTGTGTCTCAAGAGCATGAAGGAGAGATGTTCAGTTAATCTAAGAAACCTGGACAGGGCCATAGATGGCTCTTAACCCATCAGCAAGACCAGTATCTGCTCCTTTGTGCAAGGAGGTACAGGATAAGTGCTGCCAGAGCCCTACAAAAAACATACAGGAGGCCACAGGTGTGAATGTCTCTGACCCTTCATGAGGGTGTCCTGTACTGGACCCTGTGCTCGACCATGGAGCTTGACTGGCATTTGCCACAGAACATCAGAATTGGCAGGTCTGCCACTGGCGACCTGTGATTTCACAGATGTGATAGACGTGAACGGGTCTGGAGATGCCATGGAGAATGTTATGCTGCCTGCAACATCATTCAGCATGACCGGTTTGGTGGTGGGTCAGTAATAGTCTTAGGAGGCATATCACTGGAAGGGCACACAGACCTCTACAGGTTAGACAATGGAACCCTGACTGCTATAAGATATCAGAATAAAATCCTTGGACCTATTGTCAGACCCCATGCTGGTGCAGTGGGTCCTGGGTTCCTCCTGGTGCAGGTC
This sequence comes from Collichthys lucidus, assembly GCA_004119915.2. Taxonomy (NCBI): domain Eukaryota; kingdom Metazoa; phylum Chordata; class Actinopteri; family Sciaenidae; genus Collichthys; species Collichthys lucidus. The sequence continues at coordinate 40,296,247 of CM014080.1, forward strand.
CATGCCCAGCCTCATGTGACGAGAGTATGCAGGCAGTTCCTGGAGGATGAAGGAATTGATACCATTGACTGGCCCCTATGCTCAACTGATGTAAATCCAACAGAACCCCTCTTGGACACTATGTTTTGGTCCATCCAATGCCACCAGGTTGCACCTCAGACTGTCCAGGAGCTCAGTGATGCCCTGGTCCAGATTTGAGAGGAGATCCTCCAGGACACCATCTGTCGTCTTATTGGGAGCATGCCCCGGCATTGTCAGGCATGCATACAAGCACGTGGAGGCCATACAAACTATTGAATACCATTATGAGTTGCTACAAAGAAATTTGGGCAAAATGGACTAGCCTGCCACATCATTTTTTTGCTTTGATTTTGGGGATGTCTATGAATTCAGCCCTCTGTAGGTTGATAGTTTTCATTTCCATTAATGATGTGTCATCCTTTAGTTCTTAACATATTACCAGTCCATATCAGGAAAGATATCCAGCGTGATTTATTTTTCCGTTGAGATCTGATGTGTTTTCAAAGTGTTTAATTTAATTCTTTTTGAGCAGTGTATTTGTCAAGCACACACACGTTCAGGTCGTACAAGGTGGGGACGTCTCTGTTAAAGTAAACTTAACCCTCTATTCTTCGGTCCTCTCAGGCTGGGCCAATATAGCGACAGAGTAACGCATGCGTAAGTCGGAGCCTTGACCAGCCATTCTTCTCTGTGAAGCAGAAACTGTCAGAGCTTCACCTGAACTCTGCGCTTTTATCACCTGTAGGGCGTGGCGGGTGGAGACTGGGTGTTGGCGTCTGCTGGACAGCTCATAAAGTGGGTCTGGCCTAAAAGCTTGTTACGTCACAACCGGAGCAGAATCTAATTCAAAAATATCAGTGTAGAAGAGCTGCAAAAGTGATTTCTGCATAATATGTGCCCTTTAAACATTGCTGAATGAATTGCTGAATAATTGTATATTTAGTACTTGGAGTAAATGATTTTCAAACTCATTTTGCAGTAGAATGTTTGTCTCTGTAGCTGAATAAATGACCATGAGGAAGAGCGGCAATACTTTCCCCTGCTTCTCACTCTCCAAATCAACCCTGGAGATTGGTAAGACATTTTCTTATCAAGGTCGACATTTATTAGAAAAAATATTGCAATCTGCTACCCGTTTTTTAAGGTTTGACAACAAACCGAGCATGGCAAAGATGACAGAATTGTAATCTGTTTCTCACTGTATTCTGATTATATTTCTTCATGTATAGGAAATAATATAATATAATAATAAAACCTAAAACATATTTATTATAGTGCTCTTAAGAAAGGCTTAATGAGCAACATTTAATATCTGTCTGGTTATTCAAGCTCCTGGTACTGCAGCTGTTTACTTCAATGTAACAGCATTCATTTGTTTGCAGGTCCGACTTGCTGTCATGATTTTTGCAGTTCATTTATTTAGGACTTGATCGAACATGAGCCTGTATGGTGAAATGCATGTCTAAAAGAGCTGTAAGAGAAGGGGACAGCTACAGCACTACTGTTATTCACCAGCAGGGTGTTTCCCCTATACAATATCTCTAATCAATCCACGTGGTCCCACTAAGTCATTTTAGACTCTGAATGACCCCTGCAGGTCTGTTTGATGGCTGTAAAAACGGTTTAGAAAACTTAATCACCAATACATCTGTGACAGGCTTGCTGCCACTGTGGGTTCACTGCACAGACCAGTCAGAGACCAAAGACCGTTTACGAGGGAATCTTTTATTCAGATACGAAAGAGTCAATACTGCAGCCGATCGCAGGCGTCTTGCTGCCGTCTGCCAGCGTCCTCGTCTGTCCGTCCTGCTTCCTGGTCCAGCACGCTACTGTGTTGGGAAAAGAGGGCGAGAGTGATTAGCCAGTTGGGCACCGGTGTGCCAATCACTCTCACCTGGCGCTGCTCTCCTGAGCCCTCCCCACACCTCTCTCCTGCAGCTGATGCACCACGCCCCCGTCCACAACATCATAGATCACAACTAATAGTGTTATTTTAATAACAGCAAAGTATTTAACAGCATTCATGTGCACACGCACACACACAAATGGTGTGTGTGCCAGCAATACACAAAATAATGAGTGTCTTGGAGAAGGCATTTGTCTTAGCTAAGACTTGTATTGTCAGTTTTTAATTCATATGGCTCTCATCAGAAAAGCCCTGAAGGTTCTCATCATCATCTCCACCTGAATATATTAATCACTGGCACAGCATACGTGCATAAACATGAACACAGTGCTCTTACATTAGGCAGGCATTCACCACATACCAACAGTTGCACATGCACACACACACACACACACACACACACACGTGCACAGAAGTATCCGCACAAACCAAAAAGCAAAACCAAAAAAAGCAAAGCAGTAATGCATACACACATAAAAGCACCCATTGAGTGCAAACACACATACAGTTCAAGCATGTGTATGTGTGTGCAAACTCATAACTGCATACACACAAACACAGATATATATTATCACAGCCACACACAGGCATATGCACACACACACACACACACACACACACACACACACACACACACACACACACACACACACACACACACACACACACACCCTCTTTGTGTTATTATTGCCTGGCTCCACCTGACTGTGACTAAGTGAAGAGCTGTCTTCATTTGTTTCAATCTGAACCACTAATGTTCCCAGTGCCGTAAGGTAGCACCATAGGTCACACACATTAGTCTGACTGCCTCTGCGTGTGTGTCTGTGTGTGCATGGCAGGGAAGTGATGTTTAAAGCCGAGCACAAGCGTTTCTGTTTTAAGCTGTTCTATTGTGCTACACATCAGTTTGTTGTCAGGCTGTTTTCTGCTTAAATGATGCCACAGTTCATCATGTACATTAAGTACATGGCTTTCATTGACCAACTTGTGGAGCAGAGCGTTTGAGTTAGCGATGAAAGCATTCTAAAATACTGTGAAGATGGAATTTAACCATTTTTATCAGCCACGGAAGCAGCTGTTGACACACAGTGGCAGTATCAATCAGTAAGTTGTAGACATAACGGGGCACTCCACCAATTTTACACGTAAAAATCTGTCTTTGCGATGTTACCTGAAAACAGACATGTCCAATGTGGCTCTAGAGGAGCTTTCAAATGTATTTTAGTCTTGAAGACATTCAGAACAGAAAGCCTTATTACAAACAAATTAGCTTTATTACAAACCGGCTGTTGTTGAGTTCAAAAGACAAAGACATTCTCCAGACATAAATTATTTTAATTAATTGCCATCATTTATTAGCAGAAGTTTTCTGCCAGATTGAAACACTTCTTGGTTAGGTATTGGTTAGTTTGTTCACAGGTCTCTGTAAAGTGAATGTTTTTACGTGCTGTCAGACATTTTTAACACATTCAAATATTACACAGCATCAAGTCACCCTTAGCTCAGAATCAAACCTCTGCATGTTCTTCTGTGAGTGGAAGTTCTGAGGAATAAGTACAAAGCTTTAGACACAAAGATCAGTCATGATGAGGCTGGACACAGTGATAAAACATAATTCCAGTAATACTGAAGATTATATGTTCATATTTCTGAGTGAGCAGGATGGTGATGCAGCTGCAGAGTTTGAAATAGGTTGAATGTGTTCATAATAATAACAACAACAACAACAATAATAATATTATATATATTATATTGGTAGTGTATTTTGTTTCTAGCATTCAAACCAGTTAGGACTTTTCTTGTGGCACAAACACGCCATGAACATGAGACAAATAGGGGACACCGCTAGACCCTAGTACCCAGGTACCAGCATTATGAGGAATTATTCAGGTATCACAAGGTGAACTATCCAAACACTGTGACTTCTAAAACACTGCTGCCAGGCTTTTATTTTGTACTGATCACACCAGTCCTTGCTGCTCTTTACTGGTTCACTCTGACCTTTAGAACTTTAGAATATTTCACTGCTTGATTTTAAAGCCCTAAATGGTCGGGCTTCTGCCCTCTGTCTGTGATCCACTTACTCCCTATGAGCCTGATCACTACTTGTGAACACACAAATTGTTTCAAAATCACAACTTGGCATAAAAAAACCCTCAGCTGTTGTATATTGTTTATTAGGATCCACAGTAGATGTTGTCTCTTGGCAGTCTATATGAAACTGACTGGGGATCTCAGGCAGGCAAACTCAGCATCCTCTTTTATATCTCTTTCAGACCTTTACCTTATGTCTTCCTCTTAAATTATGACATTTCTCTTTAGATTTGCTTATTATAAAGCACTGGTATAGTATAGTATAGTATAGTATAGTATAGTATAGTATAGTATAGTATAGTATAGTATAGTATAGTACCGTACAGTACAGTATAGTATAGTATAGTATAGTATAAATATAGATAATGCACATGGACACGTAGTAGCATATCCTGCTTTGATGTTTACTTGAACAACCCAAAGATGATTAAGGAGAAGGTGTTTGTTCCCCAGTTGACTGTAAAAGGTGGGAATGCACTTGTCCAACTTTAATAATGTCAGTGGAATATTCATAACACACCCATAAAAAAGAAAAAATCATTAGGCACTAATGGGAGCTTCCATTACACTATGAGTGATCACATTGCACTTGGCCGTTAATGGCTGATTCTGCTGGTTTGCCATTGCTGAACTCAAGACTTAAATGTCTAAAGAAGCTCGAGAGGCATATTTATTACAGCCCCAGTGTCACACACACACACACACACACACACACACACACACACACACACACACACACACACACACACACACACACACACACACACACACACACACACACACACACACACGAATAGGGAGGGCAATAATGTGCTACTGTTTGGTGTGACCAGGCTGCTGGGGTTGTGCAACAGGACATAACAAAATGTAAAGGGTTCATCCTTCAAGGACAATGAATGTAAATTTCATTCTTAGATTTGATATTTGTTGTGAAAATCAGGAACTGATTGTTTAGAAAGAGAGAGATGAAGTATATTAATACCTGTTTGTTGCTTCAGAGGTAACAGGTGAGGTTTCACAGCTGTGATGATGATTCTAGCATTCTGGCAGCTATTGAGCTCTCCTGGTCAGCTCACTCAGGCAAGTGTGTAATTTAGGGGAATGAAATTAGTATGTTTCCATCAGTGTATAATCACCTGAAAACAAGAATTGTTGTGTTTTGATCGTCTTAAAATGACCCCTTTATCTTTACAGTAAGAGCAGATCCTCTTCTACAAAGTCCGCCATGTTGACCCGCCATTTTTCTACAGTAGCCCCGAACAGACAATCCAAACCCTGATCTTGATATAGACTTTTGCTATTAATGAAAAAATTGGCAGCCAGAGTTTTTCTTACAAGCTTGAAAGGTAAGGGTGAGGCATGGGAGAGTATTCATTTGGTTGCAATCTACAACCTCACCGCTAGGTATCACTAAATCCTTCACACTGCACCCTTGATACATATGATAATATTATGCAAATAATCTGGTGCCTCTTGGCAATAATACTCAATTAGCCACAACCTGATGCCATGACAGCCCAAACGTCAGCGTCCCTCTGCCATCCTCCAGATAGATAGCATCAGTGGCTAATTACAATGCAGACTTAAAATAGCCACAGTAACTTCACAGAAATCTACTCATTTTGTTTTTCAAGGTATCTTGTCACAGACCAAAGCGTTGGCTGGGAGTCACCCTCGGCAGACAGACTGACGCCAGCACACTTTCGGAGTACTGTAACTTTGTAGATATAGTACGTCTGATATGGCTTTGTGTGTTTTCTCATGAATAAACACCTCAAAATTATTTTGGTTTTATTATTATCTGGGGTAAACGATTAGATTTTCTTTTTTAAGTTGAATTCTACATATCATGAGAGACTCCAGCTTACAGAGAATAGTGGTAATATGCAGGCTGAATACAAAGGTAAAGCTTTTTCAACAGACACCACAGCACTTTGTGAAAGAAATACCTGTACATTCCTGTTAGCTGCAGAGTCTACCCAGATAAGGCCACTGATCTTAGTCGTCTTTGCCTCATTTAGAGTGAAAACAGACCCCAAGAGCTCCTTTTGTGTCTCCACGAATGCACAATAAGCATTTTATTATTTATCCCCACTTTGTTTTTTTTTGGTGCCTTTAATAATAAATGATTTTATTAAGCTAACAGTTGGAGGTTGTAGTTGTAAGATAACAAAGGGGCAAGATGCCCATTACTGTGTAGCTGAAGCTACATTCAGTGTGTGGCAGCATACTTATTCTTTATGCTTTTACAATAGCTGCAGGGTCCAAAACCAGCAGTGTTTCACTGCTTGAACACAATTGTATCATTAGTTGAGGACATTTAACAGGTAATGAAAGGTATGAAAGATATTCCATTTATATTTACTTATTTACTTTCCTCATCATTGAGAAATATAAATATAAAACTCCTTAATAGTAAAAAAAGACTTCTAATATATATTGCTATTAAACAGAGAAAGGCAACATAAGTGGAGGTCATGAAGACATAAATTTCAGCTCCATTTGCATGTCTGTGACTATTTCTGTAATTTATGTGAGAGTTTGGAAGTTTCCAAGCTGCGTCGGACAGCAACTATTTGAATTTCATTGTGCTGCTGGCTGTGGTGATGCATCAGTACGGCTTCACCATGGCGGATGTTGGTGTATAAGATGTATGGTGGAATTTTCCACAACAATAAACCTGGTTTATGACCTGAGATCTGCAGTACCAACGTCACGGCTTTAGTTAAAGCATTCACAACAATGTGTGAACAACACAGAAATGTGTTGATTGGACAGCATCAGGCATGCTGCCATCCCAGGAGGGGAGTAGATAGTAAGTTAGCAATAAAATAAATAAATAAATAAATAAAAATAATACAAATTTACAAAAGTATAAATGTACTACTACTAATAATAAAGATAATGACAAAAACAATAAATAACTGAAATAAGTCATAAAAGCCACAAGAAAAGTAAAAAAAAGAAGAAAAGAAGTATCATATTAAATGAATAAATAAACAGGGCTTGATGTGAATGTTATTAATACAAGGCTTTACTTTCTTTCAGGAAATGATATAAAATTGAATATTATATATTCAATTTTATACCCAGTGTAGTAATAATAATAATACACATCAAATTCTAATCATAGCATTAATAAATACCATTGCCATCCTCGTCATCGTATTGATACATATACAAATAACAATGATGATGAAATAGTTATTTTTTTTCTCTTTTAGTAACAGTATAGTGCAATAATTCATAGTCAGTTTTTTACATAAATGATGCACAAGGATTACCAGCATTAATGTTATTTTTATTAATACTATTCTACAGTAAATAACAACAACACGCAAACATGGTATGGATATAATCAGGTAGCAATATTTGTCTTGACAGGCTGTATTATTATTATTATTATTAGTAGTAGTAGTAGTAGTAGTATTCTTATTATGAATATTATTATTATTATTAACATTATATAACCGCATATATACAAAATATACCAAATCAACATTCAAAGAGAGACTCACCAACACATCAGCTTCTTTGCACACACAGACACAAAAACTCTTCTAAATGAGACTATACTCATTAGTTTGATTACATTGATCTATTTATTTCATTTGTCCTTTTCCATTCATCTCCTCAATCATCCTAATCACACACACACACACACACACACACACACACACACACACACACACACACACACACACACACACACCACACACACACACACACACACACACACACACACACACACACATACACAGAGACAATAAAGACACAGTTTTTGTTTTTTTGTATTATTTACTCAAAACCCTTTGGCTTAAACTCAGGTTTTTTTTTTTTAATCTAATTTTATTTTGAATTTTCAAAGCAGATTTTGACTTTGCTTTTGAAGTGCTTTACATACCCACCCAGCACACTAACCCTCAGTATTTCTGTAAGGAGAGCAATTATACAAGGAGCATTATACACAAACCAGCAGTTGTCGTCTTTTAGTCAATGCAGTTTTGTAGCTTACAACTCAGAACTTGCAAACAGTATGCATGTACAAGTACATGCTTTCATAGCTCATTCTCTCTCATGGGCTGTCCTGCCTGTTTTTTATCTCTCGCTTTCTCTCTCCTTTCTACAGCCTGATTCTTCTCTCTGATAGATCCATGGCTACTTCTGAATATTTCATGTACAGTATTTTTTTTTTGTTGAATCTACTCATCTATTTCATACAGCAAAATCAACGTGTGTGTGTGTGTGTGTGTGTGTGTGTGTGTGTGTGTGTGTGTGTGTGTGTGTGTGTGTGTGTTCATATCAAAGATAAAAATATATTATAGGTAGATCAAATAACCTCCTGCGTTGCTCAGGATATGTAGATGCTCATATATTAAAATATAATATCCACGTTAGTCGGCTTTATTCTGAATCATAGCATGATAATCAAAGTGCTGCACCTGCATTTAAATGGTAAACCAGGAGCCAACCCTTTGATCCAACATTCTTGTATCTGCTGCAGGTTCACAGTGCAGTACTAATGCGGTCTTCAACTGACAGCCACTGAGCAGCTCCGCTGAAGCAGACAGGAGATAAGCACTGTGGGTGATTATGGAGGACATGCTGTAATGCAGTGTACTGATTAGTGACCTTTGGCAGCTTCACTTTCAGCCATGCAGACTGTCACCAACGCTGGACTTTCCTCAGCCATTACAGTCTCTTACCTTCTATATTATATTGATTGCAAATGAATGAAGAACAAAATACAGTTGCACCTCTGTTTCACCCCATCGCCAAAGTGTTATAGATTTACTGCATTTTTACAGTTTTGTCATATTCCCATGTAACTTCCATACCTGACCCTACAGTCGAGTAAGAAGCCCACTACCCATCTCCTTTTAAACTCAGTGAACTGAGAACAAGCAGCCAGCTGAGTGTCACGTTGAAGACTGAAGTTGTAGAGGAACACACATATTGAGAGAACGGGAGTTCCATACAGGTAACTGCTTTCTCTATGTAACACAAGCTTTGCCCTCTAATAGACTTTGTGATTTGATCAAAGTGGAGATGGAGAGCTTTCTGTATAGTGTCTATGGCAGACAACATCCAACTGCAGATCACACCTCTGGGAAAAGCATGAAGTGCGTCACTTCTTTTGCTGCCAGAGCAGTCTGAAAGAGTGAGCGTTAACTTAACATTAGTCAGCTAATATGCCATTAAGCATTAGCTTGCTCTGAGCGGGGATTGTCACTGATGTTCCTGCACCATTACTTTCACATCCTGAGCACCATGTCTCTTTGTTTCTGTCAGTTTACGCTTACTTCATTCAAATCAGACGCTGACACTGACAACACAAGGAGGACATATTCTATGATATAATAAATGATATACATGCTCATTTTTTCAAGAAGCTAGCATCGCCTACACTTTACCTAATGTCAGCAGCTCATTTTGTACAAGGAACAATACAAAAAACATTTTGATAAATCTTATTAAACTAACTTGCAGTGACAGCTCATTTTTTTGGACTGGTGTTCACTTGGATTCTTTTCCTTTTGTTCAAAATATAGAAACATTCACTGTGTAACAGTTCAGGTACTGACTGAAAATGTTTTGGCCAAAATGCAGGCCTTATGCATTTTAATTGCATAAAACATTTCCATCCATTTGAATTACATAAATTAATCTAAATTAAGCAAGATATAATATTTATGTAATAGTAACAATTTCTTTATTTTCTTCATGTTCTCTGAACTATTTTGTGCATTGGGATGAAATCTGAAAGACTTTCTTCTTTCTTTGACATGTCGAATATCCAATGATCTAACTTTCCCCACAGGGACAATAATGTTGCCACTACAAGTAAATGTCTACAGATAACAGCCGTTTCTAAATAATAAATAAAAATAATAAAGTATATCTTCTTAAAGCTTTCTGGTGATAAAACAGAATCGTGTCTTTGTCATGCTGTGTTTCACCTCTCCTCACGGATGTTGCTGTTGTTCTCTCCGAGCTGGAAGTCTTCCTAGCTTCTGGGAGTGTGAGAAGGCCTAATGGCTCCAATGGGAGTGACACCAAACTGTCTTTGATAAATTGTTTTTAAATTACAACATAATTTCATTTGGGCAGCAATTTCCACAAGACTCCTACAGAGAAGTGATTCAGGCTACATCGGGATTGGCTTACAAACACACACACACACACTTATGCCCTCACACACACTCATGCAAATGTGCACACTCACATAAACCCAGAATTATCTGCTTTGGTGAGGATAGTGTTACATGACCTGCAGCCCGGAGGCTAACCAAATTACCGCCTCCAAACTACTAAAGTGGTCATTAAGGACACTCTCTCTCTCTCTGTCTCTTTGTCTCTGTCTCTTGCCCACTCACTCGCCCTTTTTCATTATGTTCTCCAACCTTTTTCCATCATTTTTCTTAATTATTTCTCTTAATCTGTTTGTTCCCCATTTTATGTTTTCGCCCACTCACTTCTCCTGCATTCAGTCCCGCTTGAATTTTGTTTTTTTGCTACTCTCTCTCTCTCTCTCTCTCTCTCTCTCTCTCTCTCTCTCTCTCTCTCTCTCTCTCTCTCTCTCTCTCTCTCTTTCTTTCAGTGTGCCGTTTGCTCTTATCTCTCTTCATCCTGCCATCTGTTTCTTTTCTTTTCCTCTTCTCTTCTGTCTTTGCTAAAAGCTTTGAGTGTTGCTTGTCTTAGTATTACTGCTCCGACTTTTAGCTGTACGTCATTACATGCGCACACGCACACACAGACACACACACACACAGCAATACCAGCCTTCATAACATGGGCGTTATGGAGTAATGCTCTAATGCACGTCACACACACACACAGACACACACACACACACGTTCACACACACACTTTATGTAATATCAGTGATGAATGTCTAAATGATCTGTAATGATCCAAAACCCTAAACCTTGTTAGCCTCGCCCCACCCTGGGAAAACACACACAAGAGGAGGAAGGTGTGATGCTACTTCACATGCAACCACGGCAATTTTGAAAAGAGTGGAAAGTTACTTTAATTTAATTTATTTTTAAAAAATAGACAAAGTGCTACTTTCAAAACGATGTTTCAGCACCAGTTCACTTCCAACTCCAGAACTCATGCAGATGCAACAACAACATGAACAAACACAAACCACACTACGTTTAGCCTGTTCAGTGGATTCCTATCGGTTCTGAAGTTTACTTGTGGTGTACCCTGCCTCTGTGCTAATAGGACTTGCCTCTCTCAGCATTGAGAGGAGCCTGTGGTTCTCTGAGTAGTAACCAAAGGTGATCATGATTATAATCATCATCATTCACCAGAAATTTGCATCTATTTTAATTTTGATCAGTCGTTTAAGCTATATTTCCAACAAAAGTGCTGAACATACCTTGTTCCTAATTCATAAGAATTTGTTGCCTTTACTTCTGTGAAAGTACAGCGGTTTGGGTGTTGGTTAACAATTTGACACCTTAGACTCTGCAATTATGATCTGCAACATGGTGTTTAATCAAAAATAATCAAAAATAATTAATCAATAATGAAACTAATCTTTAATTGCAGCTGAATATGGAACATTCAATTCTGTGTGCCCTTAAACAGCCTAATACGGGGCCCTGAAACACTTAATATCTAATCCCTGGCATGTCCCTGGGTTCCTGTCCAATTCAGACACACACTATAAACTACAACTGAATAAAACTAAAACTGTCTTAATGGAAGTGGCAGAAAATCTAGAACACTGTTTTTAAGTCTGGGCTGCAGCTGTCAATTTGTACATTTAAATAAAATAACACATTTTCGACAAAGCTGCATCTGATGTATAAATATGTGACACTTTCTGTTCTTGTCAGTTTAGCAATTACTGTGGAAAAATGTTTGTCTTTTTTAGTTTTGCATGTGTCAAGAGCCACAACAAAAAGCACAGGCACATGTCTACTAAATATAATTATTTGTAATCATAAAGGGCAATATTAGAATAAGTGTATTAAAAAAATATCAGCTCCCCCGCTGGGATGTCCTGACAGGTTATGGTAATGCAGAGACTCAGGATCAGCTTCACCAGTCTGGACTCTCAAGGATCAGAGAACATGATCACCACATAATTAATGGTGATTCTTGAAAATGTCACTGCTGGTAGTTGTAGGCCCTCATTTGCTGCAGAATAGCCATATAATACATGCATTAGTCACAGTGCTATACTTTTTTTTTAAACACTACTTTTGAAGAAACACTTTAGAAATCTCAGGCTGTGCCTACATAAAGCTGGAGAAGTTCAGACAAATAAAAGACATGGCTAAAAAGACACACACACACACACACAAATATCTGACTACAAGTAAAGTACTTGGCTTAATAATCAACAGATTCCCACCAGTAATTCTTGATACTGTATGTAAATAAGATATGTAAGCTTGGAGCTGTAAATCCCACATATGCTGCAAACAGCCATGGGCCACAGTCAGCTCATTAAATGACTGTAAACACATTTTACAGCAATTAGTGTTAAAGGAATTGAGTGTGGGAGGTTTGTTCTCAGCAGCAGCTTAACAGGAGAGACATCCACATTGTTGGGCTCTGCCACCATTCCTGTTTATTTAGCTGTCTCCCAAGATGTACTGTACACCTCAAACAGTGGCCTTCATTCAGTTCAGCTGCAGGACATTTTTAGATTTGAGCCTTATATCAGAGAGAGGCCTTTCTTTCTAAAGTCTATTTGTATACCCTCAACACTTCATTCACATTGTCTCACTATGTTTCCATTAAATCACCTTACACTCGCTGCTACTGCTGCTGAGTTCTCACTCATTAATTCATTAGATTTGGCTCTGCTCTGACATTTTGTCTTTAGTGTAAGGATTCTGTCAATGTTGCTCAGACATTTCTTTATGTATACAGATCATATATTGTATAGATGTTTCACATTAAACTCGTTTGACAAACACACTACTGGCATAATTCCTCCTAACTCTGATTGGTGTGTAATGTGAACGAACTTCCATTGACTGAAGGTCCAAAATGTAACATTGAGGATCTACTGGCAGAAATGAATTTAAGTGTATGATCACCTGAAAATAAGATTTGTGCTTTTGTTAGAATGAGATTTTTTAATTTAATTTATTTTAATTTAATTTTATATTTATGGTGCAGTGATTAGTCATCTCACAGCAAGAAGGTTCCTGGTTTGAACCTCTGCTGTGTCTGGACGTGTTTCCATGTCCTCTCCATGTCTGTGTGGGTTCTCTCTGGGTGCTCCAGCTTCCTCCCACAGTCCAAAGACATGCAGGTTAATTGGTGACTCTAAAATTACCCATAGGTGTGAATGTGAGTGTGAAAGGTTGTTGTTGGTTGTTTCTGTGTGCCCTGTCATGAACTGGTGTACCCTGCGTCTTGTCCAAAAAGTCCGCTGGGATAGGCTCCACCGTGACCCCGATGAGGATAAGCAGGTTACAGATAATGGATGGATTTACAGAGGGACTGTGACATGCACAATGGGCAAACTGTATTTACTTGGTTGTACTCGTGCTCGGGCCCTAATAATACAGGCAATGCTCTGTTTCCACTGTTCGAAACAACTAGTTTAAAAATGTATAGTATCAAAAGTCATCCTTCCATTTACACCTGCTATGTTTCCTGTCTTTTGAATAGATTTTTAATAAATAAGGAAAAAAATAAGAATCGGTCTGAATTGATGGGGAGCGATGGAGAAAGGAGGAAAAAAATGGAACAATAACAGAGAAAGTGGGAAAAAAACATGGTCTCAGAAAATGTAGGAATTATTTTTTTTCCCTGTTGTGGTACTCTCAGTATTTTCTCTCCCTTTGTCTTTCTCATTTTCTCGCTGTGTCTTCTGCCCCTTTATTTGATCTAAAGGCTGCTGCTGAGGTTGACTCCTGCTGTGTGTGTTTATGAGTGTGTGTGTGTGAGTGGTAGCCATGTCCAGCCAAATGACCTCTCCTGGGGCAATGGCTGCTGTCTTTGTTTTATGACTTGTCATAAAAGTGCCATCCTCATACACACACACACACACACACACACACACACACACACACACACACACACACACACACACACACACACACACACACACACACACAAATGAACAGCAGGACTCCGTGGTGGCCTTTACATAGTGAAAGATATATTGTATAGATGATTCTGTGTGTGTGTGTGTGTGTGTGTGTGTGTGTGTGTGTGTGTGTGTGTGTGTGTGTGTGTGTGTGTGTGTGTGTGTGTGTGTGTGTGTGTGTGTGTGTGCTTGAACAGTTTAAACTGAACTGTGTCCTGACTAGCAGCAGGCCACATAATGGCTTCACAGACATAATGACTTGTTCAGCAAGCATCAGATCAAGTTTGTACATTCTTCACAGAATGCAGCAGAGAGAATGTAACACACAGTACAATGAACTGTATATGGATCTGTACTTGTTTTTCACTTTTTGTGTCTGACTGTATTTTGTCACCACATGAGCAACACTGTGGTCAGACTAAGCTGCTCAGGGGCCCAGGGTAATAAAGAGCCCACTGTTCCTCTGCTGTACTCCTTGGCCCATACTTACTGTCTGGTTATTTGATCAAATACATTCATAGTCATGTCCAACATATACAGGAAGCACAAAGCTGAAATTAAAAAAACACATTTTGGACACGAGGCCTCAAGATGAGGCACAAAAGCAGGACTTACCTCAAACATTGTGTCCTTTGATGTCTTTATGGACTCATATTTTCAAACAAATCTTTCATCATTAGGATTTAGGATTTAGGATTTAGTGGCATCTAGCAGTTTTGTTGCTGATTGCACCCCCTCACCTCACCCTCTCCATTCTAGCATGGAGACACGATAGCCACGATGCATGTATTAAATGTGAAGAAATGTGTCCGTTCTGGGCTACTGTAGAAACATGCTGGTGCAACATGGTGGACTGTGGAAGTATAAATAATAGCATGTTGACTTCAGGGTTACACCTTACAGCTTTTGCTTCAGTGGAATGACACACACGGGAGCTCCAGGATTGACTTTAAACACGCCATGGCCTTTTCTTTGAACATGCACTTTAACTTACTGTACATTCATACCGCTAACCTGCAGCTCCACCATTCCCACACATTCACTCAACTGCTCATTTCTGCTGCTCTCTGCTTGCTCACTCCCACTCGTCTACTCACACCTTACGCACAGCTGCATTCCCCAAGGGAATTATGCTCTAATACCAATAGTTATAAATATTTATATTTCTGCCATATTCTGTAAATAGAGCCTCTATTCATTTTCGGGCCTTTGGAGATCTGGGGCCCTGCAGAAATTTTGACCATGGAACCTGAAAGCATGTCGATGAAACAGTACATATGGCCACCAAACAAGCATGTACGTTATTATTAATGATGATATATATTGTAATCGTCATTATCTCTTTTTCTCTCGGCAGACTTAAGCATGAACCAGTGTGTCAGTGTTTACAAAGGTAATGTTGACATGGGCCTGCGTGGTAGCGGTGTATCAAGGGCTCATCAATGTCTGGGCTTGTGTATGCAAAAGTTCTTTTTGACACACTTTTGGACCAGAACTGTATAAAATGTCACAAATCTGAGGGGTCATGGGAAGAATAATTCAGGACAGAAGAAGAAAAATCATCTTCTTTGTGGGGCTACGTATGTCTTTTAACATTTTTGATAACCTTGTTCAAGGCATGTCAGTGGGGGTCATTCTCTTCAATAAGTTCAGGATTGAGACAATGACCTGGTCTGAACCTTTCATCTCAAAGCTTTTTGGGTTAGAGAGAAAGAGGTGGGTAAGGAAGAAATAGAAGAACAGAAAGAAAGGGGGGCACAGAGAAAGAACGAGGACTGGGGGAAGTTCACAGAAGGAGGAAGCTGTGAAAGTAAAGATGTCTAAACAAGTTCATGTAGCATTCGTTTAGCATTGGTTATACTTTAAAAGAAGCATGTCTGTCTCTCTGTCACACTCAAACACACACACACACACACACACACACACACACACACACACACACACACACACACACACACACACACACACACACACACACACACACACACACAAACACACACACACACAGTGACATGGCAGAAACACTAATAGAAAGCCAATATGAGTACAAGAAAGAGTAGAGCTCGGGGAAATGAGAACCTGGACTAACACTCGATTTTCTCTTCCAGAGTTGTCCCCAATGTGGCCTATTGATTTGAGAGACAGATGAAAGAGTGGAGCTGCTGAGCAGCATGGCTGCCGAGCAGTCAAGTGAGTGACAGAGAAAAAGAGAGAGGAATAAATAGTCAAAAATACAGGGCTAAACATGGCTACACAGGGTATGAGTCTCTTAGCAAGGCACTGAATTTTAAATGAACTTTTCAGACGCACTTAATGACAATGGTCTAGATATCTACGTTTCATTGTTTGTTTGAACAATATACTGTAAAACACAGAGAGGTGTAGTTCCTGGGCAGGTGTAGGAAAAAGAATAAAATAATCAGAATTCATATTCGTTTTATGTGAAAACTAAGCACAACTTATTAGCATTTTTGTTTGGCTCATATTTCATGTAAATATTAACGTAATCTAATCTGTTACAGCATCAGAGATACGTTAGTTGTTCCTTTGTGTTAATTATTAATTAAAATATCTATCAATCAGGCATATGGTATGTCTTGTAAGAGAAATATGTGTGTTTGACCCTTTCATAATGAAACCACAGACTCTGCTACACTGTTGAATTTTAGTGGAGAACTTCTTTTCTTTATATCCCCTTTCTGTTTATGTCGTTCATGATTTTTTTCTATTGTGGTTAATAGTTGTAATAGTTAGCATTAGCTGCTCAGTTGGACAAAAAAACAAAACACTGAAGAGCAAAGATTTCAAAAATAAAAAGTAAAACAGGAGGGAGACATCAGTGTTGCTGTATTCTCTTTGAGTTTTTCTGCTTCTCTTTGTGGTCAAGTGAGGTGAATTAAACGCCATTCATTATTAATAGCACAGACTGCTGTCTAAACCTGATAATCATCATCAGGATGAAGGAGTACGATATATTTACTGAGGAAAGAAGAAATGAAAGAGGAACGTGTAGAGGACAGAGAGGGGAGGAGACATGAAGATTATTTAAATATGTCCAATTAATGTAAGGATTAGTGTCACTAATTAGGGTGATGGCTAGAATGACAGTGACGTTCTCCGACAGGAAGTCTGTTTACAGTAGCCTTCTCATTTGTCCTCAGGAACTGGTTCCAAACATCTGAACCTGATCCCAGTAACTGACTGTGACTATCATAATGTAGTGATATGACTGCAGCAGACTCTCTCCACTGTAGAAAGACAAACAAAAAAGAAATCAATCGATCAGAAATACCTACATGTTACAATGCAAAAAAAAAAACCGAGTGTCTCGTTTAAATAAAAGCTGATGAAAAGTCTTCAGGTATTTACTATATTTACTACTATCTACTATATTTCCTGAATGGAAAATGTAGGGAGGCCTGAGGGTTTGTGCTTTGTTCTTGCTGACACTTGTTGTTTGTACCTTTGATTTGCTCCACACAGTTAGTGTTGCACTTCAATAACATGTCGAACTCATAATCAACAAAAGGAATTAAAAATGATCCCCAGTGTGGAATCAGTGAAGTTCATCTTGTCTTATAGAGAAATGCTTGATACTTGTTCAGTAGCCAGCCTCAAGTGGACAGCAAACCTACAGGCGACATCACATAGGAAGGTAGAGCGGGTCGTCTACTAATCAGAAGATCAGCAGTTCGATCTCCTCCAGTCTGCATGTCGAAGTGTCCTTGAGCAAGATACTGAACCCCAAATTGTTCCTGAAGGCTGGTTCAGACCAAAGACAACTAGCGTACGTAGCATACTTTGACTCATTAGGGTGGATATATTTTGCAGTGTAGATTTGGGAATATTTAACTGTCATTTTCCTGCCACCAAAAAATAGCTGCACTCCGACTGTGTATAATAAAGCAGAACCTGGCCAATAGTAAGCAAAGACCCTTGACGTCCACCATGGCTCGCACTGACGTTTATAGTGAGACAGCTGGCAGAACCATATGTCAGCTCCAGCAGCAACCATAACAGAGAAACCATACCTCTGTGCTGCTGCACTGAGACACCAGGAGATAATCCACTTCTGAAAATATCTCTTTCTCCTAACTTCCACCTCTCCATCTGCCAGTCTTTCTTTCCTTTTTTGTCCTCAATTCTCTCATTATTCTCACTCTCTCCCTCCGTCAGCATAGCAGCAGTGATAGTTGCAGTTAGTTTGCGAGCAACAGAAAATGTCAAATGTCAGTTTATTGTCTTTGTTGTAGTCCTGTGGGGAAACACTAGTTTGCATGCGTTGCTTTTTAAAAGGTACCGGAGAAGTTGAACTTTTCTGATGAAAGTTTTGCAGTGCTGAAGGAATTCACAGAGATTTATGCAAAATGAGACCACAACAAATCACTAAAGAACAAAAAAAAACATCATCTGGCATTTTCGTTTCAATATTGATTTCATACTCAGATGCTACTAATATCAGCAGATTCAGACAACTCGTATTTATTTTTCACATATTGGTTAACTAACAGTATATCAGTCGTACTTTAACTTTGGCCACAAACACATTTTCCAAAACAGCCTGGGGTAGAAGACAGCCTTGTGTTCTTTTGCTGATGCTTGTTTTTACATTAAAACACATTACATTAAACATCTTGTGGTGTACAATCAGGCGCAGCTATTTGTATGAGTTCCATCCTCCAGGACTGTGTGACTCTATACAGGGAACATTAACATACATATCGCATGCACCCAAAGATGAAATTCTCAGCAGTATGTTCTTCCATTCACCTGCATGAAACCTGGTGTGCTCATTTATAACATGAAATAGTTTTCCTCCTCACAAAGTAGCCCCCAATTTCTGATCAAGTTAACATTGAGTCATCATCATCCTGGCATTATCTGATTTGCCATGAACTCACTATGTAATATGAACTCTAGTCAACCAAAGCATTCTGGTATCTTCCTTCACAGAGTCTTTGCTGACCTTTAAAACACAGAAAACTGAAAGAAAACAACAAGAATCATTTAAATTTCTTTTTTAATAACAATGAGAGGAGAAAAAAGAAAGAGACACCATACATATTCACAGCCAGCAGTGATAAGGGCTGCGCTCTAAACATTGTGGTCCCCAGGGAAACTCCAAACCACAATGAGACAGTTCCTCCCTACTGTTGTTAGGCAGTTTTATTCAGTGATACTACTCTCCAGGCATGCATATTGCATGGTTTAGAAATACTTCTCTATATCATTAGTGTCACCTACAATATTATAGTGTGTGTGTGTGTGTGTGTGTGTGTGTGTGTGTGTGTGTGTGTGTGTGTGTGTTTAAGTGAATGCGCATAAATGTCTGTCTGTGTGTGTGTGTGTGTGTGTGTGTGTGTGTGTGTGTGTGTGTGTGTGTGTGTGTGTGTGTATGCAAATCCTTTCGTACAGATCTCAGTGTGTACGTGTGTGTGCACTCATACGTGTATGTGCATGTAGAAGTGCGTGAGCCTTCATGTGAATGTGTCACTGTGTGTAAATGTGCACAGACAACACATGCATCACACGCACATACGTGTGTGTGTGTGTGTGTGTGTGTGTGTTCCACCGCAATGTAAAGTAGTGCCAGTTTGAGCATGATGTTGCCACTAAGTAATTCCATGGAGAGGCCTTGAGGATCTGACAACATATTAAAATCATAAAGAAACACATCAAGACGTTCAATAAAACAGACGCTCGATGCATTATGCATAACACACAACTCGCGCTCACACACGTTTTTTTTTTCTCCTTTTTTCTCCCATCATCACCTCATCATTGATTCTCTCTTTCCACATTAGTGGTGCAATGCCCAACTGCAGCTTTTCTTCATGGTGTTACACTATTCTGAGTTTTTAACAGATGCATGATCATTTTACAAACAGAGAGCTATGACTGATGGGATATGTGCTGACAATTTGGAGGAGCTCTAAGTGTGCTATGTTCTTTAGTACAGTAATAGTTTCATTGTGCAGGGGGGTGTTGTCACACAGGAAACAGTTCGAAGCACACTGTTTTCTAAAATATCAATATCTAATATTGAGTCCTTAAACTGCCCTGAAAATCTGCCCCAGACCAAAAGCATACAAAACAGGGTTATAATGTTTGGTCATATAGTGTAGTGCAGATTCTGTAGGTAGATATTCTGAAAGCTAATGGCCAGTCATCTTTCTTCACGTTTGATTACAATGAAATATTTCATTCAACAGAAGAGCAAAAGAAAAACCTCCCTGTCCTCAAACAACTCGCATCACTGCATTGCATCATGAAGTTGACCCTGCTCTGTCACTTCCAGCTGCTTTGTCTCATCTTGTTACTGTTTGATGATGAGGAGCCATCATAGATGCACAGAGATACAGAGATCTGCATCGTCTCTGCTAGAGAAATTTAATATGCATTAAAAGTAATTTGTTTCGGGGCGGTCGGTAGCGTAGTGAGTTGGGTGGTCGCCCCGTGTGTGGAGGCTACAGTCCTCTCTGCAGCTGGCCCCGGTTTGAATCCCGGGCATTTACTGCATGTCACTCCCCCTCTCTCTGCCCCCTGCTTCCTGTCTATCTTCAGCTGTTTTATCATTAAAGGCTTAAAAGGCCAAAAAAATGATCTTAAAAAAAGTACCTTGTTTATCATCAGCTTTTGGCTGTTTAAGTGATTGTAAAAATGATCATATTAATACTATTATTTATTTGGAAATATAACAGATGAATATTTCCTGTTCTGATGTTTGTGTCTCCCAGTTTAGTTTGCTGCTTTGTAATCAGGGAACGCAGTGTGGATGTATCAAGGACACACACAAAGCAGGGCTAACGTCATGTACCCTCTCTGCTTCTTAGCCATTTTTCTGAACCATCTGCTGTGGCTGCATGAATAGTGCATGAAAAGGAAGATGAATTAAATCTCCATATCATCCAAACTTTTATTACTTATCCCTCAGAAGTTCATTTTTATGTAAACTGTATCATGAAGCAGCGTTGCATGATCAAATGCAAACATGACATGGAAGCTTTTGTGGAGATGGTTAAACACAGGCATGTCAGTGGTTATGTCCTTTTTTCAGACTGGAACTACAGCCACTCAACATGTGTGTGTAGGTCTGTGGTGTGTATGCATCTGTCCTCATTGTCACGCTGTTGTGAGAAACTGTGTGTGTAAAATGTTGAAAATCAATTTGTTTCATTAAAATGTAAACCTCAGTCTGTGACCTCATGAGCCTGTGAGCATGTTTGTGGGAGGGGACAGAATTGCTAATTGCTGGCACTATCGAGTGGCTGCTATATATATATACTTCACAGCTTTATCACAGATTTAGTGCATGAGACAGGTTCTTAAATGTGTGTGTGTGTGTGTGTGTGTATGAGCAGGTGTTAGAAGGAGGGAGGAAGACAAGTAATGCAAATTGAGAGGAGAAAAGAAAAAACTAACAGTAACATTAGGGGCTGCTTCACTGCCACCAATCTGTTTTGCTTACAAGACAGGCAAGGTGGCAATAGGCCTCAACACAGTCTTTCTCTCTGTCTCTCTCTCTCACACACACACACACACACACACACACACACACACACACACACACACACACACACACACACACACACACACACACACACACACACACACACACTTTCATAACTGGATTTTTAAGGGCTTTCCGACTGTTTTATATTCATTTGTTCATCACAGGCTGCCTGTGTATTTATTGACATCCACGTACTGTATACACACTCACATTCTTCTGTCACGCACATGCTGCACACAATTCTGTGAATATGTGCATCAGTAATACATGTGTGCTTACTAACAGAGCAGCCCTGAATGATGATTACTTATACACACGCTCACACTACAGTACAGAGCTGCATATAAGCAGGATGAAGGTCTCCAGGTCCAATCAGCAGAATCATCACAACAGACTCTTCAATCACTGATTAGCAGTGGTGTAGTACAGAGTATACACAGGCACACGGAGTAAGCTGTGCCTTTTCAGTCAGCACTGTGAGTGTGCCCAATTCTAAATCCTCTCCCTCATCATTCAGTCCTTTTCTTCAAGCTGATTTTTTTTCCCCAAGACGGCAAGGAAAGACAAAGTTTTCTTATTTTTATGGAGGTGGAGGGTGTAGAGAATAAAATTAAATGAAGTAAATTAAATAAGCGTATACACTTCTCCAGGCACTGCTACAACATTTCTTCTGATTCGTTCTTTCTTTCTGATCATTCTATCCAAATTCCAAAAAAATAATTCATCATGCCCAGTGTTCAATGAACCTTTATAATGTGCTCATGAGTGTTTGCTGTACATTTGTAGGATTCTCTGTCTGCCAGTGTTTAAAATATATTCACCCATTTTATATCATTCCATGAAACCTGGGCATGTTGAAAAAGGATTGTGACGAATGTAAATGTAACCTTCAACCATTACATTTCCCATTTGTCAGACTCGACTGCATATTCATCTCAGATATGTACCACATTGTCTGCGCTAACATTTTGACGAGTCGATCTAAAATTCACTTCTGCCTCATTATAAAAGAAATGAAATAAAATATCTTAAATATATTTTTACTCATTAAAATTGTTTTTCAGAAAGCTGAGATGACATTCTGCCAACAAGTCAGTAATTTAAATTTCACTAGTCAGAATTGAATTTTAGATGGCAAGAATTCCATTTATGATATCTGTCATATAACAATTGGACATATCTATAATGAACATTTGGCACGAGTCAGAATTGAATTATTCATATAAATAATTCACAATGTCAGTAATGAGATTGAGTTGTATATATCTTTGATTAAAACTGTAACCTGTCAAAATGATATGATGGACATGATGATTTGGAATTATGATACATGAGGTGAGCATCTTTTTTTCTTTTACAACAACAATGGAAGACATTGCTGAGAGAGGAAGAGGGACGGTGAGAATGAGAGAGGGAGGAAGAGTGAGAGGTCGGGGTAGAGCAGTGTTGTCAAATTATTTTGCTTTCCTCTTTATTTTTTTATTTTTCATTTTTTCTGCAATTGTATTTTTCAGCTTCCTGTTTTGTGAGCATATTTTAGTTCACTCCAATGTAAATATATCTCCTGTGCATATGTTGCACTGACTTGTTTGGTGAAAAATAAATAAAATAAATATTTCAATAGCACATGTGAATGTGAACAATCTGAATAATTCTCTACAGTTTGAACTATGTTAGTATTATGGCAAAGCATACTAAAGATGAGAGTGCTTTTCATTATGCCCAACAGTGTGTAGTTGCTTAGACAGAAATCAGTAATACAAATGAAGTGTGTGCCATCTGGTGCAAAACTTTGATTTTGGTTGCAGTGCTTCATTTTGTGGGATATATGAGGTGTTTTGCAGTTTGGGTGTGTGGTTTGGTGAATTGTGTTAGTGTTTTGATAAAACCAGCCTAGTTTGCAAAATTGTGTTTAAGCAATTGGAAAAAACTGTAACATTCAGAGGAGAGACAGATCATGAGGCTGTCAAAAATCCTTTTCTGTGAACATACAGGGTAAAAGTTTACAAGGACAATCTAAACACGGGAGCTAAGTGACGAATGACATGGCAGATTCTTAACAGATTGGCATGATGACAACTCAGTATGCACCTGTATTTGAGGGGGGTCCATCTGACGACTGCCAAATACAGCAGAAGCAATCTGAGGCTCTGCAGGCGCTGGCTTTGCCACACTCACTCAATTCAATTATACAGAGGAGGAGATGTTGAGAACTTTATCAATACCTGACAGGATAACTAACTGACAAATGATACCAAAACACTGTTGGTCAGTCTCATCTCAGTCTTTTTACGCCTTATCTTTGACTGACACTGAATTCCAGGCTTTTAACGAGGCTGTAATTACAAATCGTGACCTGTAAATCAAGATATAGATTAAATCAAATCAAAACAATTTTATTTGTATAGCCCAAAGTCACAAAGTACATTTGCCTCGGAGGGCTTTACAATCTGTACAGGGAGTGACACCCTCTGTCCTTAGACCCTCGGTTCGAGTGAGGAAAAACTTGCCCACAAAAAAACCTTTTAACAGGGAAAAAATGTGGAAGAAACCTCAGGAAGAGCCACAGAGGAGGGATCCCTCTCCCAGGATGGACAGACGTGCAATGGATATCACGTGTACAGGACAAATCAACAAAAACATATTGTACAATTACAATGAATGATAAAATGACGATGAATCACAATGAATGATAAAGTGACCACAGTAGCAGATATGGTAGTAATAATGACAGTAGTAATATATGTAGTGGACGTCATGCAGGATTACAGCAGCAGCCACGATCCATGAGAACTTGCTGGATGACAGAGCACAGAAACTCCGGGGAAGTTTGGTTAAATGACTTGTTTAGTCCTGTGTAACCTCTGTTTTTTATTTCAGTGTGTCTTTTTTGGACCACTTGGGGGGGTAGCACAAAAGGCTAAACACACAACACTGACATATTGTCAGCTGTGTGTTAACCAATAATTGTCCATTTACGCATCGAGCAGACACAGAACAACATCAGCATTCATTTGGAGTTGTGTTTATGTACACCTGACAAATGAAAGGCCAATACTCCGTTTAATGCTGGTTTAGTCTGGACTAAATACACAGGGTGAATGCTAAATTCACTTTGTTCAGCAGCTAGTCTCTAACTTTGTTTGTGTTTTGTTTGAGTGTACAAACGCTTTCTAGAGTTTTCACTGGAGCGAGTTAGGAAGACACAAAAGTTTATAAAAGGCACAAACGTCAAACCAGTTTTCTTCAAAAGTGTCTTCCAAATCAAGTCATGAACTTATTCACAATTTAAAGATAAAAATTACGTTTTACCTTTTTCATATAATGATTTTATATCATCACATCATTTAAGTGACGATGATGAGTGATGTCATTACCGCCAATGTGAATAACAATCTCACTATATTTACATTCAGCCTTAGCTAGCGATGTTAAATTTGATTCAGTGTTGCCCGCTCAGGCCTCAGGGATGCATTTGACTGTGGTCCCAGGTGTCGCCAACTTCACGTTTCTCAAAATGGAGCAGTTAATGACCAGAGCTGCTTTCTCAGCGGGGATATCTAAGTTACCTCAGGGGAAGCGCACTGACTGTTGGGAGCTGGCTAACTATAGCAGCTAAAGATTGTCCGGCGGAGGGTTGCCATGCAATCACTACACCTCGCCTCCAAAACAGCAGATAAACTACATTTATTACATAAGGAGCAACTAAACATCTAACACACAGAGCAGAGAGGAAAAAAATGTATACTACTAAAGTACTGTAGCTAGCAGAACTGGGTAATTGTAGGATTTAGTGAAGTTTCTAAAAGGATACGAGCTGTTGGTGCTTAGGCAGAACTAGTCTACAGTGAAATAGAAAGAAGGTAAATACTGTAAGTGCTGTTGTGAGAAAATAACAAAATCAGCTTAGATGAGCAACAAACACACACGTGCAACAAAGGAACAACCAGAAACACTTCAGCATGTCCCTATATATATAAACAGTCTATACAATTTTAATAATTAGCACATATACTGTACAGTATAGTGGATGTTGAGTTTGAGTCACTGAGGTGGTCACTGTTACCTGTGTACAGTGTACTGTATGTGAGTGTGTGTTGTGCTGGTGAGGATGTGGTGGCCTTGTCAGACTCATGTTTCCTCATTTCACACTACACTGACCAGACCGAGATAGAGAGTCACTGTTAAGAGGAAGAGGAAAGCTGATTGGTTTGAGAAGCAAAAAGCTGCAGGTCATTTTAAAAAAAAGATTTTTTGGCCTTGGCTTTTTTTGTATACAGACCGCTGAATAGTGACAGGAATGTGGGGAAAGAGAGATGTAGGAAAGAGCCACAGGTTGGATTTGAACCCTGGGCCGCTGCAGCGAGGACTGGAACTTTGTACATGGGGCAGCTGCTCTACCAACTGAGCTAAACAGCACCCCAAGAGCTGCAGGTCATTTTATGTCTGTCTGAGAGCGTGTGTGTGTGTGTGTGTGTGTGTGTGTGTGTGTGTGTGTGTGTGTGTGTGTGTGTGTGTGTGTGTGTGTGTGTGTGTGTGTGTGTGTGTGTGTGTGTGTGTGTGTGTGTGTGTTGCTCTTCTGTGCACCGGGAAAGTTTGTCTTCTTCTTGTGTACATTTTCATGTGTGTTTTTCCATGTGTGTATTAGTGTGTATCTGTGACCCTATTTCAGTGAACAGGTGCATACGGCTGACCAAAAGTGTGTGTGTGTGTGTGTGTGTGTGTGTGTGTGTGTGTGTGTGTGTGTGTGTGTGTGTGTGTGTGTGTGTGTGTGTGTGTGTGTGTAGCCGCTCCATCAGAACAGGTAATGAATGTGAGCAGAAGCACCAGACGGAAAAACATTGGCAATTTCTTGTGGATGAAACCACACACACACACACACACACACACGCTTGTTACTCTCTTTCACCAAGAGAGAGGGCGAGAGAGAGAGCTGTGGGCAATACCTTGTGTCCAGGATATCACACTCAGAATGACTGCAAGCATCAGTGATACCAAAAAGCTGTGTTTGCCTGTCTGTAAGGTGTATGTGTGTGTGTGTGTGTGTGTGCACGCTCCACTGCCTCCTCTATCAGGCTGCTATGTGACTATTTCTCATGGACGTGATTAGCTGCAGACAGGAGCCCTCCAGCCCGACACTGTAATGTAGAAGAACAGCATGAGATCCACACTCTGCTTCAGCCAATGGACAAAGCCAAAGCAACTTCCATCCAAGTCCATTTATTTTTAAAATCATATTTCATTTTGAAAAGAAGAAAACTATATCCAGCCAGGGCTTCATTTGTATTCAGTATTTGTTCTTAGTACTGGTGTGGTTAGGATGACCACACATCAACATCAACACATCACACAAGTCAAACCAACTCATGTGTCATAATAACACAGTCCTGCTTCTTTTCCAAGAGTTCACACTCTCTGTCTTTAACTCCGTGTTCATGGGAAAGGAAAAAAGTAGTGACTTCTGTATGAGCCACATGTAACTTTATATTGTGATATGTACACACTAAATCACATCATGGATTCATCTGATCAGAAGTGTGGATGTGATTAATGCCCATTTTCAAATGAATAGAACAACACCTGTTTGATTGATATTCCCGGAACGCTCCAAGAATCTAAATAAATAAATAAAAACTCAACAAAAGACGGAAAAAAACAAAAAAAAAACCCAGAGATAGCTGTGTGCAAATAATCCCCTCAAATCAAAGTGAGCAGTTATCAAATGACATGCAGTGACCATTATCAATTCTTACAGTTTTGTCCAGTTGCTAACAAATTGTGTTTAAACAAATGGAAAAAAAACTGTATTGTCGTTCACTGTTATAATTTAACAAAACATACAATACCTGGCACATCACTTAGTTTTTTTTTATTATTAGCATTTTTTGGGCTTTATCACCTTTAGTGCAGCTGTTTTTTTTATTTGATAAATGTTATTACCTTGCACTTTTATTCAGAACTCTGCACTCTATTTTGTACTTGAAGCCTCTCTTTATTGTAATTCAAACAAATAATAGTATTAATATTAACAATGATAATTATAATAATTATAATAATCACCATTATTATCATTATTATTTATTTGAATAACAATTGTTATTACTAATGTTATTATTTTTAAACAAATATTTAAAATAAAATCTGAAATGAAATAAAAAAATATACATTTGAAGTAAAAGACTTAAACCCATCTGATCACACATCTTTGTTAAAACGGTTGAGACAGTCAAATGTTTCATCTGTGTAAAGAACAGCAGTAAACAGAAGTCTCTCATACCTAAACCGACACGTGTAGGGAAAAGGAAATGGCCTGAATAAAGCAGTGCAGCTCCAGATGAAATGTGTTGACAGAGCACAGAAAAGGTTCAGCGGCGGCTTTCTCTCAACCTGCGGAGCTCTCACTCTGCTTCTGCTGCTGTCATTATTGCTCTCTCCAGCCTCACTTGAAGCCAACAGCTGAATGCAACAAGTTCAGGCCTTGAGAAGTAGAATTAGACAGGGTCGATTGAGGGAAAGTGAGCCAGGGTAGTCATTTAAGAAAAGGTAAACCTCCACGCTCTATCAAAACATAAGCGTGAAAGCACCAAGGATCTCAGATCGATGAGATCTATCAGAATAAAAGTGTCCATGGAGGGATTTTTGTCCTTTCATAACTTCAAATGATTTAGCTGACACTTCACTCTGCAGTCTCTTGACGCTGTGGCAGGACACAACTGTGCACGATGTGAGAAATGAGGGCTTTCTTAGTGAAACTCATGCCGTGAGAACTATATATAGAATTTTACTAGAAAAAATCTCAATAGTCATTAGATGACGACACTTAATTTTTAAAAGTTTATTCATTTGAAACAACAGCTCATATCAGTTAGCAGTGAAGCATGAACAGCCACACTGAAGTTTGGTCAATAGTGAAAGAATGAATGATCCTCACTATAACTTACTCATATCAGCCATAACAATAACAGGATCAATAGTGGCTTAATAAATTACCTCAGATTCCGATTTTGACTTGATCTGCCAAATTGGATTTGGAGGAGTCAGTTATTTCAAGGCAATTTGTGACTGGCTGCTGCGGTGGCTAATAGCCGAGCACAGTGGTAACATTTGGCTGCTGGATGGGACTCATTTCCTTCACTGTTCTGAGCTGATGATCCAACAACACTGGCAGTCTGTCCAACACACAGAGTAGCTCTAACAAGCCCACACTGCTGCCTCCTTCTTGTCTACCATTCCTCTCTTGCACTTATTGTAGTAATTACCACCCTTTCTATTGTTTCCCCTTTGTTTAACTGCCTCAACCTTTGCACAGATAGGATAATAGCACTGTTGCCAGACAGCCACTTAAGCGTGTGAACAGCCTCATTCGTCTCCTTTCATTTGTTCTTCCTCTCTTATTTTCTGCTTTAGTACTTGTGGTCTCTGTAACATTGGTTTGACAGATGCTTAATAATATGTTTTACTGTTCACTGTTACATCATAGTAGGGATTCTCTGCAAACAAAGTCAGCATGCTAAGATACTCACATGACATTTGACATGTATAACACTTGTTAAACCATCGTGTTTATCTGTTTAGTGTATGCTAACATTTGCTGAAATATACAGCTGAGGCTGAGGGAAGTGTCATCAGCTTTGCAGTAATTCAATGACGAACTAAAACTTTTTTTTCAAACTAAAAATTCTGATTGATCATAGACCCAAGAGTAGTTTCAAAGGATCACCAAAGTCATTAAGATTCATCGTTTCTGAAACATGACTGTGTGTGCCAATCTGTATTTCTAATAATTATATATTCCATAACAATATATTTCACTGTAGTCAAAACTTTTCTAGCAGTGCAGGATCATTAAAGTTATGATTCATCACCTGGGTACTGAAATCTGTACTAAACCTCATGGCAACAGTCCAACAGTTTTGCAGAGAGTCGTTACAGTCAGCAGGATTCTGTTGGGGAAAATTGATGTCGGTAAAAAAACTTGATGAACAGCTGTGTCTGGTGACTACAGTATGTCAGTCAGTCACTTTCTGTATCCAGAGATAAAGGCCAGGAAATTTGACCTGTATATTAATGTTCCCCGGCTGGAATTCTTAATAATTTAGGAGATGGGAGAATGGGGGATGAGGGGTAAGAGATAGAAACTGCAATTTTGATTTTAATGATTACTATAATAGACCCTACATACACTACACTATGTGATCTTTATCATCCATGGGACAGTATGTAATGATACATTCTGTTTATGAATCCACTATTCATACTGTAAACTGAATAAATAATATACTGGACATTTAAACCTGACAAAAAAAAGCTATATGGATAAATATTACGGCATCAAAAAAGAAAGAAGAATAAGAGAGTCCATGCAGACTTTTACTTCATCTGAGTAGATGAGTCACCAAACTTTTTAACGTCAGTCATTTCTCACAGTTTTCCCTACACCTCAAATACTACAATACTAACAGCAACGGCTGATTGATACAAAATAAAAGAAATACAAACATTTGAATACTTTAGGTTTAAAAAAAAAAGAACTAAGGCAGAGCTTTTATCCTTACCAAGAATATTTTTATTTTTAAAACATGGAAAATGTTTCAAAATTGACATGTCAGTTAAATGTGGTCATTATTTTGAAATCATGTAATTATAATATTCATTTTCACATATGGAAAGACAATAAAAATTCAACAAAGCACAACTAATTTCACTGTGACGACTGTAATTGCAGCCTTGGCCCTTGGCTGTGTTCATAAATGCCCTTTCTCCATGTTTCAGACAGTTGTGTGTTTGGGTGCATTTGTTTGCACCAGTGAAGTCCAAGTAATACAAGAGATAATTGTTCATTTTTCTGGCTCGTGTCATAAAATGTCCAATACAACTATCAGCAGCCCTGCCGTATGTCTGGCTGTGTGTAGCACTGGAGGGTCGATAATGAGTTATGCTAAAACAATGCTGTTTGTTTCAGTCTCCTGCAGCTCATCTGCACAGAAAACACAAAAATCCCATCATGAGCGAGACTTGAACTGTCATTAAACAGGAAATAAAAGCACTTGATTTAAGAGAAAATAATCTGCTAATGACATGCTTTATGAATTCTGGTTTGAAGTATGACTTCTGTTATGAATTAAAGGATCCAAATGAAGCGGCTCGCTACAATCAGCACAGATTCAGTATTTCCACTCTAACGAGGTATGATTACTCATCATTAGCATCAAACTCTTAGCTGATTTCTGGCTTGTTTCAGCGGGAAGTATAAGCGCATCAAACCAACTGGAACATGAGCAGTTCAAATAAGTCATTATATACATTCAGTGGTTATGCCAAAAAAATGGATTTGAATTCATTCAATCCATGCATCTATCCATCCATCCACTGATGTAATCATAAACCTACAGATGCAAAAACTTTAGATAGAAACGATTTTTGGATGGTCTACAGAGAGGACACACACGTAACCTCCACAGGGGAAGGGCTGCACCTAATATTCAAGCTCATGGTTTTCTGTTTAATGACATTCGGTGAGGCGGAGGCAGCATTTATTGTACGAAGAGAAGCGTCACAAAAAAAACAACAGAAGAACATACTCCATGCGTGCATGTGTGTGCATACCTGCTGGTAAAAAGACTTACAGCAAGTGGACTGATTAGATGCAGGTTGGATTTGAGCTGCTCATAGTCCTCTGTAGCAGGTCAGAAAATGCAAATGAGCTGAAGCCACGCCCACTCATGGTAGAAGTCCAGCAGCCATTTTGAAGCGACTGAAATGTGTCAGATGAGTTCAGAAAATGACATCACTAACTGTGAAATACTGAGTGAGATGAATTCATCTCTATCTCTCTGCTAGGGGTGCAGGGGTATGCTCAGGGTGGCCTCAGCGTGTCATCGAGCCACCCTTTAAGAACCGCCCACAAAATCCTTGACTGAAAACTGCACACTCAACTCAGTAATTTCTTGAACTCCAGTGGACTGTTTGACAAATTTCAATCAGGTTTTCAAGCTCACCACAGTACAGAAACAGCTCTTATTAGAGTGTTAAATGACATAAGGTTGAACACTGACTCAGGCAAAGTATCAGTTCTGGTCCTGCTGGATCTCAGTGCTGCGTTTGACACTTTGGGTCACAGATTAGAAACATGGGCAGGACTCAGGTCCTACTTGGAGGAGCGGAGTTATTTTATGACCATTGGAAGTAATTAATCAGATCGAGTGGCTATGACATGTGGGGTTCCTCAGGGGTCAGTTCTTGGACCCCTTTTGTTCAGCCTATATATGCTGCCTATATGCTGGGTCAAATTCTGCAGAATTCTAATGTCAACTATCATAGTTATGCAGATGACACACAGATATATCTTGCGCTGTCCCCAGATGACTGCAGTCCTATAGAGTCATTGTGTAGCTGTCTAGAGAAAGTCAAAAATTGAACCAAAATTTTCTTCAATTAAATCAAGAAAAAACTGAGGTCATTGTTTTTGGCAATAAAGAGAAGAGGGTTGCTGTCAGTAAACACCTTGAGTTACTGTCTCTGGAAACTAAAGACCGTCCGAAACCTTGGCGTGTTGATAGACTCAGATCTGACCTTCAACAGTCACATAAAATCAGTCACCAAAACAGCCTTCTACCAACTTAAGAACATATCCAGAGTTAAGGGCTTTATGTCCCAACCAGATCAGGAGAAGCTCATCCATGCTTTTATCTCCAGTAGACTTGACTACTGTATTTTAACTGGACTCCTGCAAAAAAGTATCAAACAGCTGCAGCTCATTCAGAACGCAGCAGCTCGAGTTTTGACCAGAACAAAGAGATCAGAACACATCACCCCAGTTCTTAAGTCTTTACACTGGCTCCCAGTTAGCCACAGAATAGATTTTAAAGTTCTGCTACGAGTTTACAAATCACTGAATGGTTTAGACCCACAATACATAAACGACATGTTAGTAGAATATAGACCCAGTAGGGCTCTGAGATCTACTGACTCAGGTCAGATAGTGGAACACAGAGTTCAAACCAGACACGGTGAAGCAGCATTTAGCAGTTATGCTGCAAACTGGAACAAACTACCAGCAGAACTGAAATCAGCCCCAACTCTGAGCACTTTTAATCCAGGTTAAAAACTTTTCTCTTTTCACGTGCTTATAGCTGAGCTCTTTTAAAGAACTTTTAATCATAATCCTGTGATTCGTTTAATGTTTTAAATTGTTTTAAAATTTGCTCTTTTAATGATTTTAAATGATATTCTGATGTTTTATTAACTTTTGGTTTTAATTTCTGTATATATTTTTTAATTCCATTTTTTTCTCTTTTTTATTTAGTTTTCTTTTTTTCTTTTTCTATTGCTTATCTTAATGTCCAATGTTTTTCCTTGCCTCTGTAAAGCAGTATGAATTGCCTTGTGTACGAATTGTGCTATTCAAATAAACTTGCCTTGCCTTGCCTTGCTTTAGAAAAATGAGAATTAATTTCAAAATATTACAAGTTTAATTAAAGGTTTTAGTGTAGCACACTGTAGTACTTCATGAACAAACTGCTGTGAGAATGTGTCGCACATATAAAGCAAAACTCTAAACTCTGACGATCAGATTGGTCAGAAGTCACCTTGTTTTAAAATGTGAACCCACACACCTGTGCATAAAAAAAAAAACATCCAAACTTTCTACAAGTGATGAGGTGAATTAACGAGAGCCGCTTAGTCCTGTTCTGACAGGACTAAACTTTCTTGCTGCGAATTTCAAACAGACCATTTCCATTAACATTTCTGACAACTCAAAGTGAGTTCTATCGCCATTACAGCCTGCAAGACTAATAATTATTCTGAGAGGCCTGAAGTGAAAGCCTTCAGTGTAAGTGGAAAGGAATGGCATTCAAAGCTCAGCGTGCTTTAACACCTAGGAAATTGAAACAAAATACTATTACGGAGCACATTGACTTGAAAAGAGCAAAGAGTTCCACTCTGGTTGTGTTGTGTTGTGTTTTCACTTCAGTCAGTCTTTTTTTTTTTTTTTTTTTTTTTTTTTTTACATCCGGTGACAATTATAGCATAAATGTCTGAATATCACCGGGTCACAAAATAACTTTTTTTAATCTAAAAATAACCTAAAATTCACCTTTGTTGTACCT
Source organism: Collichthys lucidus (assembly GCA_004119915.2). NCBI lineage: Eukaryota > Metazoa > Chordata > Actinopteri > Sciaenidae > Collichthys > Collichthys lucidus. The sequence goes on from CM014080.1 coordinate 40,329,960, forward strand.
GCTGTTGACATTAGAAGGTGCTTTTGTGGGTTATTGCTTAGATTTTTCGTAACTTTTCGTAACTACTCGATCGAATACGAGAAATCTGGTGCAGGCTCACAACATAAACAGTGACTGTAAAAGAAATAATCCTGTCTCCAGCGTGCTATTTCAAGAGAAACCAGTTGCAAAGAAGGGCGGTCACTTTTCTTGTAAGACACAGAAAAGAAAGAAGCTGTGGGGGAAACTAACAAGATTGTTTGGTCACAGTTGGTGGAGTTGTTGTTGGTCTTTGGAGGCCATGGAAATCGAGCAGACAGGCAGGGACAACATTTTGTACTTATTGGACACAGTGGTTTGCGCCTTGGCTCTCCTTTCAGAGAAGCAGTGAGGTTTAGGCTTTTTGTGATGAGAGTTAAGTTTGGGGTAGAAAGACAGTGAATGAATGGAATGTCCTCATTACAATGGGCTGCTCTATGTGTGTGTGTGCATGTGCGTGTGTGTATGCGACTATAGCCTTAAAATTCCACACCTCATGCTCTTTATGTTTCATTTAGACACTTTGCCAACATCATCAGCATAGTACATACACATTTAGTTTGTTTCAGCGTAAAAAAATAACTCATGTCACCAACAATTCTCTCGTCTTCAACAGGACCCTGTAAGAACATCTGGCAATGAATTGCATACCAATAGGTTCATTAAACATACTTATTTTCTTTATTTTAACCATGATTAACTCATGGTTTAATCAATATTTTTTACATTAAACACATGACGTGAACCCACCTTTGATGAATTAACATTTTAGAGATATATTTTTTTTGTCTTTTCAAGCTTTAATTGACAGAGACAGTCTGAAAAGTGACAGGAATGTGGGCAGAGAGAGATGGGGAATGACATGATGAGCCACAGGTCGGATTGAAACCCTGGGCTTCCGCAGCAAGGACTGAGCCTTTGTACATGGGGCGGTTGCTTTTCCAACTGAGCTAAACGCCGCCCAGTGAATTCGCCTTTTAACGTTTTAGCTTCGATAAAGATTTTTTAAGCAGAAGTGTGTATATGCCTCTTTAAGCATGAAATTATTCCATCTTATCAGGTAACTGCAATGAAATCACACCACTCAGGTTTTAGAAACTCAATTATTTACTTTACTTAACAAAATGATGAGTTTAGAAAAATAGATAGAAATAGAAAAATTTAATACAAATATATGAATGTTCAACATTTACTACTGTAAGAGAACACGTTTTAACCCAAAATGGATTCAGTTATAAAACCTTCATAAACCTCTTCAAGGTCACATGAATAGACAAACAGAAGTTACAGTGTGTCCACAGTAACTGTCCTAAAGGCGGCAAATTAGAATGACTTCAACCACAATATAACGCTGCAGGCCTGGATCCATGCTTGTGGTCATTGTAGCCTAAAACAGGATGGCCACTCCACTCACAATGGGCAAAATAAAGTGTGCAGTACCTCAGATATTATATTCCTGTCTGTCTTTAACCCAAGCGTCACAGGCACAGGTTCAGCAGCAGGTCGGTGTCCTGCGCCTTTTCCTCCTGCCACCACAAGCATGCACAGATCAAGTCCATGTCGCTCCTGTTTCTGGGTGTGTGCTCCATCTCCAGGTCAAAAACAGCCATTCCTCTCTTAGTCAGTTTAAGTATATCTAGAAACATCAGCACGTGCGTAGTGACTGACTACAGACTACACTGCAGGTAAGCCCAGCCACAGCACTCGCCATAGCATCAGTGTTAGCACAAACATACACGGCTGTTGAAATTCCTCCTGTGCTCTCGATATCAAACTCGTCTTTTATCATCGACTGTGGAGCAAACAATGGTAAAATCAGCAGAGTCACTCTGTTCTGCGCACTCTTAGTTACATTACATCACTCTGTGGCCTCAGTCTGTGACTCCCTCATCAACAGTCCGTGCTGAAACACCTGAGAGACCTGACGCTCCTGCAGCGTGTTATTAACCCTGTTAATGCTGCTCTAGACAGAAAACAAACAGCAAACACATGATAGATTTTTTGATTTTCTGATTAATATTTAACCTTTTTACCCACATTTTCACCTGGATTACACTTGTTTACTCTGAGATCATCTGAGAGTGTACTGATCACAGCCTCGAACTGTATTCTGTCTATACAACAGTTGCAGCAGTTCACTTGTTAGGTAGCTGTCAGAGAC
>CM014080.1:40337138-40350079 GCA_004119915.2 Collichthys lucidus
ATATATTACATGAGTAACTGTGTGTAAGACAGAGAGAGTCTAGGAAGAAGAGAAACCAGAGCTGTTGGAAACCTGGAGAGGTAATGTCTTGCCCTGCCCTCTGGGTTTGCTCTTTGCCTCATAATGGCTGCCTATGGAGCCATACAAGACTCCAGTTGCCCTGCAGCCCATTTAAAGAGTATTAGAGGAGAGGAAAATGTCAGGGTCAGCCCACACTGGGTCACACAGTACGGAGATGGAGTCAGTATGTGTGTGCGTGTATGTGTGTGTGAGTGTGTGTGTGTGTGTGTGTGTGTGTGTGTGTGTGTGTGTGTGTGTGTGTGTGTGTGTGTGTGTGTGTGTGTGTGTGTGTGAGAGGTGAGTGAGCTGCAGCTTTTCCTTAAGCATCGGTATTGACAATCTGGAGAAACGAGACAGAGAAAATGAGAGCTAGCTCCTTTCACAGTTCAGTCGGCTATAACGGGTCTGAAAAAAGCCACTAATGATGTGAGCTTGTCTGGGTTAAATAGCAGCTGTTTGCAAGGCTTCTATTAGAAACAAACAGATGCAGAGGTGGCTAATCACTGCTGTGTCATTATTACACTTCTTCACAGGGGTTTACTCTGAGCTGAGCAGGTAGCCACTTTAACACAGTTAGATTCTCACTATTATATGTTTGTATTATATATTTAAAGATTAATCTACCTTCACAGATAAGGGAAGCTCAGACTATATTGTTGTTATTTATGTTCTCATTCTTTTTGGTATTGGTTATTAAAATGTGGAGTATGTTATTGCTTTCAACAGAAGCTAACAAACAAAGCTAATTATTAGCTGGTTACGTGGCTACTTCAGTCATCATGCTGGACTCCCAGGTCCAGTGCAGCAGTTCAAACCTGGATGGCATCATTATTTTCATTATTTTGGACAGCATTCACCAAAACATGATGTCCTTTATGTCACAAGATACGAAAACACACACATTTTGGAAATCACACAATGGTAAATGGACTGTACTTATATAGCGCCTTTCTAGTCTTCCGACCACTCAAAGCGCTCTACACTACATATCTCATTCACCCCATTCACACACTGATGGCATTGGCTACCATGCAAGGTGCCAACTGCTCATCAGTTTGAGGACCTAGCCATTCATACACATTTACACACCGATGGCACAGCCTTCGGGAGCAATTTGGGGTTCAGTGTCTTGCCCAAGGACACTTCGACATGCAGACCGGAGGAGCCGGGGATCGAACCGCCGATCATCTGATTGGTGGACGACCCGCTCTGCCTCTGAGCCACAGCCGCTCTTTGGGAAATATGTCTGCTTATGCAGATTTTTTTAGCAGTAGTAAGTAAAAAAACCCATCAAAATACACCATAGAAGTGTAATAAAAACCGTAATAAGGTCATGAACTTGACCTAAATCACACATATTTCACTATTTTTAGCTTGAACAATATATATACACATTTTGCACTGGATCCTTCTATAATCCTTAAATTATATTGCGTTATTAGTGAAAAAATATTCTAAGCATGGCTTACTAGCCATATTGGCCGTATATCTATAAATAGACTTGCCAGCACTTGCCCTAGTTTTACCTGAGCAGGGCGTATGATAAAATATGGGGCTTCTTTTTTTCATGCAAAAATGTCATTACTTTCTAGAAATCCTACACAAACGACACATGTCAACATTTAGCACAACTACACAGTGACATACTGAGTGAGTTTCGTCCACTTACCATGGTTAGACTGTGTAGAGACACAAAACAATATTTCTTGACTTCAAGTTTGAGCTTTTAACTTATGAGAATTTTACTAATATAATAGTAAATTGTCAAATAAAAGCCAGAATTGAAATAACAGATTTACACAAAGAAAATACAAGAGCAGATGCTTATAAAGGCTGGCTGAATACACTGAAGGATGATTGGAGTTGGTACTCTCTGTGCATTATGAGACTTTTTGTCCAAAACATCTGCACATAATGATAAAATAATCAAGACAAGAGATAAACATGGAGAGGGATTTAGTTTCTAGCAAACACAGCAAAGCACACTTCCTACTAAAATGTGGCTGCAGATCAGGGAGAGTGGGACTGTAAAGCTTAGTAAAATGTGAGGCCCCACTCAGTACTCGTGCTCACTTACAGAGCAGAATAAACCATCTGTATTTCGTTCACCTACTAACCCAAAATGATATATTGTATAAAGAGGCTGTCTGTACTGCACCACTTTCAGACAATGGTCAAGGTGCTGCAGCCTTATTACATAAAAAGGTTTCATTCAGTGGAACCTTTCCAGCCTTGCTGTCGCTCTCCTTACTGGCATCCCCACCCGCCTTAATGTGAAGGGAGTGAACATTGTTTGGGGTGGAGTTAGAAATAGGTCCAGTCACAGGTTTGATGTGTTTTGTAGTAATTTAATGTAAGAGAGACATCAAGCTTCTATCAAGCTCTGCTGCTGTTGGCATGCTCTCACCCCTCTCATAAACAACTGACACTGTTTGTGGGTCTTTTATTTACCAACTGTAATTTTGAGGATTTAAATGATTAACATAATGTATCTCTATATACAACAGTAGTGTTTCTTTTCTGAATAGAAATAATAAAAAAAAATAAAACAAAGTAAATACATTTTGATTTTTTTTTGCCATTTCATTAAGTGCAGCCTTCGACACCATCTCTCACCCCATCCTCCTCCAGAGACTTTCCTCCATTGGCATCACTGACACCCCTTTAGACTGGTTCCACTCATATCTATCTGGTCGTACACAGTTCATACAGCTCAAGTCCTTTAAATCCCAACCCTCCCCTGTCACCTCTGGCGTACCCCAAGGATCAGTCCTGGGGCCCCTCCTCTTTATCACCTACCTCCTTCCACTTGGCAACATCTTCCGTAAATTTAACATCAATTTTCACTGTTATGCCGACGACACCCAGCTCTACCTATCCGGAAAACCACCTGTCACTCTCCCCCCCCTCTCCCTCACTTCATGCTTATCCGAAATCAAATCCTGGTTCACCTCCAACTTCTTAAAACTTAATAGTGACAAAACAGAAGTCCTCCTTATAGGCACCAAATCCACCCTATCCAAAGCTAGCAATATCTCTTTTTCAATTGATGGATCCTCAGTCTCCCCCTCTCCCCAGGTCAAGAGCTTGGGTGTCATCCTAGACAATTCTCTATCATTCCACTCCCACATTAATAACATCACTAGGTCTGCCTACTTTCACCTACGCAACATTAATCGTCTTCGCCCCTCCCTCTCCTCCCACACCTCTTCCATCCTTGTACACAGCCTTGTCACCTCCCGTCTTGACTACTGCAATTCCCTCCTCTTCGGTCTCCCCCACAAATCCCTTTACAAGCTGCAACTGGTCCAAAACTCAGCTGCCCGCATCATTACCAGAACCCCTTCATTTCACCATATTACCCCTGTACTACAGCATCTCCACTGGCTCCCCATTAAGCACAGAATTCATTTTAAAGTACTCCTCCATACTTTTAAAGCCATCCACAATCTTGCCCCTCCTTACCTGTCTAATCTTCTTCACACTGCTATTCCCTCTCGCTCCCTTCGTTCCTCTTCCTCCCTCCTCCTTACTGTCCCCACTGCCCGCCTCAGTACTATGGGGAGTAGAGCTTTCAGTTGCTCTGCTCCCCAACTCTGGAATGCATTACCCCCTGACATCCGCAATATTGCCTCTTTACCCCTCTTCAAATCCAGATTAAAAACTCATTTGTTTCAGTTAGCCTATGCACTTTGACTTTTCATCATTTCTTTGTTTTATACTATACAGCCTGTGCTTTTGATTGTGTTTTGCTTTTCCAATGTTTGTATTTCCATTGCTTTTATTTTTGTATAGTGTCCTTGGGTGTTTTGAAAGGCGCTCTGAAATAAAATGCATTATTATTATTATTATTATTTCTTTGCCACATACAACTCACAACAGTGACTTTTTTCTCAGAAAATATTCATTCCATTCCTGAAAAACATGCAGATAAACATTTAACATGAGCTTACATCACATTTTGAAATAACTCTTAAACTCATTCTCACTCCAGTTATTAAGACATACTCACCTTGACCTCCAAGTGCCCCATGTCTCCCATCTAAATTCATCAGGCAGATACAAAAATGGGCATAGTTTATTCAATATTTCTCTGCACAGAAACTCAACTTAGCTCAACTTTATGTCTATATATAGCGCCTTTAATGCAGAGATGCAGCCCAAAGCGCTTCAGAATAAAGGCAACAGAAGAGTTTCATATTTTTTTTAAATTAAAACCAAAATAAAAAGCAGAAAGCTGCAACAATAAAACAAAATGTAAAAAAGTAAATTAAAACCTATAAGGTAAAAAAAGCATAGTTTAAGAACAGGTGCATAAAGATTAAAACCAAAATAACAAAGATAAAAACTGCAACAATAAAATTAATAAAATGTTAAAAGTCTACAGAGGTGCAGTCCCTCAGATCCACAGGCAGGCTGATCCAGAGAAGTAGCTAAAAACAGACTCACCATACTTCTTTGTGGAGGTCCAGATGGCGAGGATCTGAGGGACCTCCTTAGTACATACCTTTGTAGCATGTCTAAAAGAAAGGTCGGGGCCAGGCAATCCAGTGATTGAAAAAACAAAAAGAGAATCTTAAAATCAGTTCTAAAACTACTGAGCAACCAGTGCATGGATTTTTTTTAAATGGGGGTTATATACACCCTCTGTCTGGTCTTCTTCAGTACTCGGGCTGCAGAGTTCTGTATCAGTTGGAAGCGGCCTAACACTAATCAAGCCTTGAGGTAATAAAAGCGTGAATTTGTTTCTCAATGTCAGCCTTATTGATGAAAGGTCTGAATTTTGTGATATTTCTGAGATGTTAAAATGACATTTTAGTTATGTTTTTTATATGGGCCTCGAAATTGAGGTTGGAATGAAAAGTCACTCCCAAGTTTTTGACTTCATCTTTGTCTTAAGGGCCATCAGAAAGTATTTATTTCTGTCTTGTCCTGATTAAGTTACAGAAAGTTATGCACGGTGAAATGTCACATGTGGAAACTACCAGTTTTGGAAGTGAATGTAGTATAAGAATTACAAATTCAATGTTAAAGTTAGCTTGGCTTTTCATGTACAGTACACTCCAATCCAATCCACTTTATTTACATAGCACAATTTTTAGCAAACACAATGTTTCCAAAGTGCTGCACAACAATATAAAACACAATAAATAACACAATAGAAACACAATAAAAACATATACCCGCACAAGATAAAACAAATAAAAAAAACTAACTATGCTAATCACACAGTGACATAAAGATATGCCATATATAAATCATGATTCATTTGTTGGAGCAAAATGTATGGATATCTTTTATGACAGTCGCGGGACGTACACAAATACGAGCATACACTGCACACAGAATGTACGGGCTATTTACATAGTTAAGTGGCAGTGACAGGCAGACAGATAGACAGGCAGACGTGCTGAGCCAGCTGGCCAAGCGGAGATAATGTGAACATCTCTATAGAAATCCTTTTGTCAATGATCACTTATTACTGTTTCTCCCCTGAGAAATTAAGCGGAGTCATTACACAGTACTCAAAGAGAGGGAGAGGGAGAGGAATCATGTTGATGATCAGGGGCAAATCATTCTTACTCCATGACTCCATTAAGTCTCTGTCATGTGACCTCAAGGGAGAGAGTCACTGACATGGAGAGGGGGGTGGGGGAGTAGTGGAGATCTACATTTCTGTTATCTGTTGAGCTGAAGGTGCTTTCTATTGATCAGAAATTTAATTACTGAATATGTTTATTAGGTGCCTCATCTGGACTGCGGCTCACTTCACAGAGACTGTTACATCAAGAGCCTTGAAGAAGACAGAGTTTATGAATCAAGCTGTGATGACTACTACAACATTTTATTAATATTTTGTTAATATATGAGAGTAATAGCATCATTTAGAGGGAATAACTAACTACCGGATCGTCTTCTGTGCTAAACTCTCTATAGGCTGAATGTGCAGTTTTCACATCATCATGTCCTAATGACTCTTCTGTTGAGTTCATTCTCACCTCACAATCAAGCTGATGTTTGGTTTAGTGTTTTGAGTGTGTGTGATGAACTCTCAGTTCAAACGCCCTCACTGAAGTGTGAATGTCCTGTGTGTGTGCGCGCGCCTCTAGGTGGCAGTATTGTCACAACTACAGGCAGGCCAAAGGTCCAACTTCAGCCTGCACTCCTGCTCTGTGTGTTGTTCTGCAGTGAGGAGAGGAGGCCTAACCCGGAACCTTTGAGTCTCCTGTGAGTCCTCCACATTGACATGAATGTAATTCTGTTATAAGGATGTATTTATAAAAGTGAGAAAGATGCACCAGTGATCCCACCCTAAAAATGCCCATATCATTTTTCAGATTTTTCTTTTTTGTACAAAATAACAAAACATAAGAGAATACAAGAAGCAGAAGACAAACACAACAGACAGTCACTGTGTGACAGAGAGATCTGAAAACACTGTTTGCATTAAAGATGTAAAGGAACTCAATTTGAATCAATTTTATTTTTTATTATTATTATATTTTTATTTTGCTTACTCTTACCTGTTTGCGTGTTATTCCTGTTATTGTTGGCCTGCACCCAGATTGAATCATTTCCAGAGCTGTTCAACTGGTGCTGTTTTAAAGCTGGATTACCAACTAAGCAAGCTCCAAGCTTAGTGTGTGACCACTGATTCATGAAAATTGTTCGCAGCACCAAAGCGTAAGCTCTGGTCAAAAATGAGTTTTTAAGACTGTCATTATTTCAATTTTGTGCTTATAGAGTGTGCGTAGTTATAATTAATGTGATTATGCATGTAGTCACAGTAACTATGAGGCCAGGTGATAGTCTAGGTATTCATTTAAGCGTGAATGCATCATATTGTGAAATTCTTTTAGAAATGTTGGCACTACCGGGGGGTCAGCTCTGACTCAGGTTGGACTGCTTCAGACTTTTAAAAGGCAATTCTGACATTGTTGGATCCGGCTACCAGGTGACCCTGTAGATCTGACCATATTCATCCCCAAATATGTGCAGGAATGATTTTCTATTTCGATTCTACAGGTAGAAAATTGTCTTAAAGCCTGGTATTTTTTTACCAGATAAAAGTCAGAAGAAATATTTATAATCATACATTATTATTTTTAATAGCATATCTTATTTTAATTGGGTCCCATTAGATGTTTTTTGTTCTGAAAAACACCAGCCATCACCAGACAGAACATTCCTATTCTAGAAATCCTGAATTACATTTTTTGTAAGGTTCAGTGCATATGCTTCTGCACATTATATCTCTGCTCCTGTATGGTTCAGGTTAGGAAAAGATCATTTTGCAAATGAACTATGATTCAGGTTACTGGTAAACATTCACTGAACTGTGACATCCTCCACCCTGACCTCCACACATATGTCTCTCCACGTATACACATTGGGGCACACTGCTTCCTGCACTGACATTGGACTTAAATCATGTTCTGCTGCATCTTCCAATATGGATGTAATTCCCAGGATACTGTGTTGGAGAAAGGGTTTGAGTGGGGGAGGTAGCAGCATGAGGCAGGTTTCACTGCACAATGTGAAGTTAAATCCTCCTACGCCACACTGGAATGATTTTTTTTTCTGACATCTGATATAAAAATAATAAGAATGAAATGACTATCTTTGGTCAGGCAGGAACCTCCATCATATCAGAGATGGGACACACTGGCTGTACCCAAACTGATTTTATCAAAGGCCAATATCAAGCCAAAGCATTGGCTACTGTAAGCCCTCTGCGCCCTCTCAGAAACTTCTCTCAGCGGGGAGGGAAAGCCAGTGCCAGAGGCTTTCTTCCTCTGTGGTATTTCTTGGACAGAGGTTTTTATTTGACAGCGGTTCCAGTCGGGTAAAGACTTGTAAGAGGGGGTCGACTACGCTTCGACTTGCTTCCTTGTTTAAACTCAAACCTAGAAAACCACAGGGATTACACTTCTGTCATTGCAACTGTGCCCCGCTCTGAGGGACTCTCTCTCTCTCACACACAGACACACACACACACACACACACACACACACACACACACACACACACACACACACACACACACACACACAAACATAAAACATAAAACCTCTGCAAATACAATGTGTTTTCCTCGGAGGAACTAAAACTCATGCAGTGCTTCCACAATGTACTTGACAAGAGGTGGCAGTCCTCTGTGTGTGTATGTGTGTGTGTGTGTGTGTGTGTGTGTGTGTGTGTGTCTGTGTGTGTGTGTGTGTGTGTGTGTGTGTGTGTGCGTGTGTGTGTTGTAAAACTTTCTTTTGGTTCACACCCGGCAGTCCTGCACCTGTTAAGCAGAGTGGAACTGAGAACAGGGCTCTACTCCTGCCTCTCTGTCCGTAGTTTTGATGCTTGTAGAGCAGCGGGAGTGAAGGGGTTCGCTCCACACCATTAGGCCTGGGTTGGGGTGAGGGGAGCTGGGGGAAGCTCCCTTAACTCTGCCCCTTGCCTCTGTTCAAACCCCAACCCCCCTCAGGACAACCGGGAGCTAGCTAAGGGGCCCATCCACTGAGCTGTCACCTGTCAACGGGAGGCCCTTAGTGGGAAGAGAAGAGTCTGGAAGACTGGAATTGGGGGGTTGAGGGGGTGTAAAGTGCCAAATCTAAAAATCTCAGCCATATCCTTAGATTTTTTTCCTTTAATGAGAAAGTGATAACTTTGCATGATTAAAATGAATCTAGTATTTGATTAATTATTATTATTATTATTATTTGTATATAAAATCTCAAAAGAGAATTTCCAATTAGAGCAAAATGAGATTTTATTTTTGTTCGGCTCTTTTTGTCCACCCACCAAAAATTCAGAATAGAGAAGCTGTAAGTTGATCAAAGTGATGAAGAGGTTTAGGTTATTTTAAATTATTAGTCCACATGGACAAAAAGCTTTGAGAGCAGCAGCTCTGGCCTGGCGTCTCGGCTACAGGCTGCGATTGGTGATGGTTATTGGGGATATATGCAACCTAACAGCAAACTCTGCAGACACTGCTCATGGTTGAAAAAGCTGCTGTGCCACCTCTACATATTTTTCAGGAGTAAAAATAAGCAAGCAGGATCTGATATACAAAGATAAGGCAGTCAAAGACAGCGCTATATTTGGTGGAGATGCAAATAGAGTATATGTCTAACTATCAAGTCTGTCAGTGACTTTAGGCTTCACTAATAATGCAGCAGTTAACACAACTGTGAAAGCACAATGTCATATTTATTTGCCTGATTGATGCAAAATCTCTGAAAATGCACAGTAAAAAAATAACTTTAAATTTGAGAAGTTGCCACCAGCGTCTTAATAAATGACTTCAGTTATCAGTTTTCATTGAACTGACAGACAGACCGTAAACCGTACATAGAGCACATACAGAGTATTTGTGTTAATTACTATATATATTGTGCTATAGAAAATGTTCAGTCATTCATTTAAAGAGCTAGCTCTGAGAGCTAGCTCTCATGTTGAAACTCCAGTTTTAGAGTGTTTGCAATGTTCATTGTACTCGTCCTCTTTCAGGACCTCCAGTCATCCTGACTTGATTGATAGCCGTCCTGATTCGCTCTCATCCTGCTACAGGAGATCCTGATAACAAATGACCAACTCACACAGATACAGACAGCATGTTGCACCCTTCAAAATGCAGTTAGATTTTATTTTTCCTGTGGCAGTAATTGTATTGTTATTGTACATAAATGTACATGTGTTGTAATTCATTCTCTGGGTAGAAGAAACATCCATCAGCTCAGTGTGGGATTTATGGATTTACCACATAAACAGCTGATTATTTACTCCTGGATCTGCAGCACTTCAGCTTAATTGAAATCTCCTCCAGGATCAGAGACACTGCACACTCTGTGAGGATACTAAACATGATGACATACAGCTACTGACTGTTCACTCACTGCTTAAGAATGAGATCATGGCTGTTGATTTAGATTATGAATTATGTATGAATTTCAAATAGGAAACATTTCATGGCTTTGCAACTTTTACCACACATAGGCCAGTTTGGGACATACATAAGTCTCTAATACGTATCACTAAAAGTGCTGTGGATAATCTTTAGATCATTATAAAATAACAACCATCTTAATTAAAGGAAAACAAAATATGCTTCACACATGTAGACTCATGTTAAATAAAATAAAAATCTGTATTGTCTTCTGACTTACTGTAATGAGAACAAAATAAATATTGCTAATTGTTTCATATTGTTTAAATAAACACGACAATCTGTTCAGACTAAAACTTTTTTTCTTTAATGTTAAATGAGTGAAGAGCCTGTTTTGCTGCTTTGCTGCTTGCAGCAATAATAATTATTACTGTGAGATAGAGTCAAGCTAAGTCAGGTTTATTTATCCAGCCCAGAATTAAAATTAGTCGCTCAGGGCTTTACAATCTGTACAGCATTTGACTCCCTGTATCTTTAGACCCTTGAGTGAGATAAGAAAAGAAAAACTCCATTAAAAAAGGAAGAAAGCTCAGGAGGAGCAATGGAGAAAGGATCCTCCACCACGACACACACACAGGCAGTATAGATGTCGTACAGTCAGCAGAAGTGTCTGTAGAGACAGAGAGAGAAAAGATGTACAAAATAACAAATAAATGCTGAGTGTGAAGAGTGTCAGAGGTCAAACTGCGAAGAAGGAAAAGAAACAAGATGTTTGATTGTCGTTACACAGAGCAGTGTGCATGCTGTCTGCCCTCATTCATCCCAAAGCCAATCAGCTCACAGTGAACCGTGTATGTGTGTGTGTGTGTGTGTGTGTGTGTGTGTGTGTGTGTGTGTGTGTGTGTGTGTGTGTGTGTGTGTGTGTGTGTGTGTGTGTGTGTGTTTGTGTGACACACAGACACAGTGCTCCGCCCAGGTTTTGCTTTTCTTTTTTTTCTATCCTCACATGACCTCAACATGGAAACAATAATCAATTACATATCTACTATAAATGAGATTTTCACAGTGATGATTTGTTGATAGGATTGGATTACAGTTTATCTGTTGTTACGTTTAGCGCTCAGTTGGATTTCATTTCATGTAAATTCATCAAAATTATTATTCTGGTATACTTCGAAACTATATTTATTTATTTACACTGTATATATAACATTATACACCTTCTACCATAAAGTCAAACTTTAGTGCTTTAATGCTACACACCATGTGTGTGTACAGCACAATTATTTCTATGAAATGATCCAACATGCAGATCCATATATTTGAAAGGTGAATATAGTGTAAGTAACTTTTATTTATTTTATTTTATATTATTATTCTGTATATACATAGATTTTTTTAAACACTTTGTGTATGTGAGCTGTGGTTTAATTTTTATATTTATTAAATTATTTAAAAAACTTTTCATGATAATTATCTAAAAACCCAAACTGTATATATGACTCTGTATATAATGTTTTATTTTTACCAGCTGAACACTGGACAGCGCTGCTGGTTTTATTTGTATGATGTCAATGTGTTTTTATATTTTTGAAAAAATTAAGAACTTTCATAGATTTCTTTTTTTTTTTTGAAAGGAGAACATGACACATTAATTTGTTTATCTAGGTGCGATGCACACATAAAACAATTTTAATACATGGACAGAGTTAACAGATAACCAGCCATTAATTTTTTTTTTAATACTTATGTTTATATATGTTGGTATATATACCAAATTAAAATGCAGTCAAATATACACACAGTATTTTTGTATTTCAAAAAAATCAGAAAAATTCAAATGAACTGATACATTTGAACTGAACAATTTTAATGGTAAAATTCTTGACTGTTCTTTGTTCCCTCTTATTTCTGCATAATATTTAATAACTGGCAGTGTTACAGTTATCCAGATTTTTACGTGTAAACTTCACAGTCTCTCCGTCTTTTCATTCCACTCCTCCTCGTCTTTCTCCTCTGTCCCCTCCCTGCTACATCGCTCTGGCATCCATAAAATATTTATATAATATTTTTTGGTCTTTTTAACACCTCACGCTTCACATTAACCATTTAAACTCGACCTTGCTCTCTCTGTCATAGTGGGAGGCTTCGGTGCAGGTGTGGTAGTTTCTGCATGTCATCCTCAGTATCCAGATCAGTAGATGGCGCTAGAGAGCTGCTGTTGGCTTTACAGTAGCACAAACACACACGCATACACACATACAGTGTCATATGCACTCACATATAGTTCAGGAGCATGTATAATGTACGTACCGTGCAACACTTCTGAGAACATGAGGTCACGATGATACACAGAGTCACTGATTATTCATGAGTGTGTGTGTGTGTGTGTGTGTGTGTGTGTGTGTGTGTGTGTATGTGTGTGTGTGTGTGTGTGTGTGTGTGTGTGTGTGTGTGTGTGTGCATGTGTGTGTGTTTCAACATGTGTTTCTGATGGCCAGACACAGAACAAGTTATAAAGCCTGCACACTTTCAAAGCTCCACCTCTCTCATTTTTAAACCTTTCAGTGGAATCATGATTTTCTCAGCAGTCATCTTTCTGTTTTATCCTTTCTCACATTTTACACTGAAAAATCAAAGAAGGTACTTATTTAGAAGGTATTTATTTTGAAAATAATATTCACATCTGGTAATATTTTTGTCTATTTTTTTTCTCCATTAAATTCTTTGAATGACGTGTGACCTTAACTGACTTCTCTCTATCTCTCCTCTCTCCTTTCTTAAAGCCTCCTCCATCGTTCACTCAGTTGCTTCTGAGGTGAAGGAGCGGAAAACGTCACATGTAAGTCAATTCGATTTTATTCCTCCTTCATATTCCTTCTTTCCATATCTCTCCTTTCTTCCTTCAATTCCTCTCCTCCTTCTCTTCACTTCCATTTTCCTCCCTGTACTTATTTTCTTTCTTACTCTCTCCTTTCTTGGACACACCTTCCTTCCTTCC
>CM014080.1:40350089-40410929 GCA_004119915.2 Collichthys lucidus
CCTCAATGCTGCTAAAAAGTGTCCATGGTGATTTATAAGTGTCAGAAATCTCACTTTCATACTCACTATATTAAACCACACACTGGGGAGTAGTGAATGAAAAGGGAATTTTGGACCTGTTGTCCGTTGAAGTAACAGTATTTTATCCTCTGCCTTAGACTAAAGGCTCTCCATGTGACCCCAAATCTCTTACAAGGCCAGTTTAATTACAACTGTGTATATGCAGGTTGTTTGGAGTCCATATACAGGAATTAGATAAACTGTACATTTATAAATAGCGAGCAGTGCATTTATGTACCTCAAGTGAAGAGAGGACAGGACTTTTTTATATTATCAGACCTGTCTGATGAGGCTTCTCAACCATTTGATGAGTAAGAATCATCCCAGATTTGGTTTGTTATTTCTTCTGGCTTCATTTGTTAATTTGACCTAACACTTGGGCACCCGACCAATATTACAAATTCAAGTTTTGATTTTAGAAGATGATTTTAATTGATGAGTAAAACAAAACATACAGTTATGAAATATTCTGACTGAGGCTTTACTGCAATCCCATGACTAAAGGAAAATATAATCACAATGAGATTATTATACACATACAGTTAATACAGAATAGACACAAAATTATTATTTAAAAAAATTGGAAGAAGGTTACAGTAATTATAATGTAATTGACTTTATTTGGAAAATGATCGCAATGTTGAATGATTTAGTTTTACTTTGTGTGTGTGTGTGTGTGTATGTGTGTGTGTGTGTGTGTGTGTGTGTGTGTGTGTGTGTGTGTGTGTGTGTGTGTGTCTGTGTGTGTGTGTGTGTGTGTGTGTGTGTAAGGAACAGCGAGGGGGTTAGGAGGGGTGCATGCAAGGAGTGTAGAAGTAGTGCGTAGTGTGTGTGTGTCTCTGGGTGTGTGTGCCAGTCACCCCAGGGTGAGGGGATTAAGTGTGAGCCAATGCAGTAAAGGTTAGCGCTTGGTCTCTCACTGAGGCCTCTATCACACACACAAATCTCTGAAAAGACAGAGAGGGAGAGAGAGATGACATTATTATGGGCCCACAGCCCCGCTACCCGAGGGATGGGTTTCCACAAAGCTCATCAAGTCGCCAAGGAGAACTGATAAAATCATCACACAAATCCTCAAGACAGAATGTAATTGAACTAAACTGGATGAAAAATATTAATGGAAACTTTCTTAAATGTTGGCCCGCCGTCAGCCTTTTTTTAGATTTTTTATTTCATCATGGACTATGTTTTGGGTTCATTGCTTTCATTTCGCATGGCAGACATTTTAGGATATTTTTGTACCTCTGCTGGGAGCTCACAAAATGGTGGATTGGAGGAATAGAACGACATGAACCACCAAGGAGGTATGAGCATGTTGTTACTATACAGAGTGTGTCTGCGAGCATGTGTGTGTGTGTCTCAGATAGGAATCTGAGCATGTGCAGCGGCTGGCTGCAACATCATGAGGTCTCGCTGTGTAAATGGAGTCATTTTAATTAGAAATTGGACGGGATAGCTGTCAGATTGAGATCCTGCCCGCTTGTGTCCCCATATTTGGATTTAAGTGACGTTTCTTTCAGCTGTTTGAGACTATTCATTCTTTTTTTTTTCTTTTTTTTTTTGCTACACTATTGGCCTTGGTCAATGGTACTGACAGGAGAGGTGACATAACATTCATGTTTTTGATGGTAGGGAAACTAGAAGTCACACAGACATGAGGAGAACATGAAAACTCCACACAGAAAGGCCTTATTGCAGCCTCAGTCCTGTGCACTGAGCCACTGTGCTCAACGACAACACACAGTATAACACTTGTCTGAGTTCCACAAGTGCACTGAACGCACATCGTACATCTGGCAGGCCGATATGTGACATCCGTTCACACAGTCCAATCCTTCACTTTAAGTTTCATTTCCTCGTGTCTGAAAACAGATTGCATCAGTATTTCATAATGATGTGATGAAAGTGATGATTTACTCATTCTCATCATTACTCATAAAACAAGTGTGAGACCAGAGGATGGTTCTGCTTCATGATCGTGCCGTGTAGTACACAGGTATTTCCAATATTCTGTTATCTGTATATACTGGTATACTAGCATGTGGGTTTGTCTTGCGGAGCCCTGACACCTTCATCGTATTCATGTTAGTGCCTGGGACTTAAAAGTAAAGCTGTGACCTATTTTTTCTCCCGCTGTCGTGCTAGTAATATGACTAGCCAATCACAGCCAACCCAGACAGAAAATGTTTCCTCAAATTCAAATGAAATTCAGTGATGATTAAATGCTGTGAGCATGTAATATTATTATAACTATAACTTGTCACAGTTCTACTAGTTCTACGGCCGCTATCACCAATAGCATTACACGTCTTCCCTGCTGAGACTTTTACTGCTAACACTAGCTCCTGTAGCAAAAATTGCCCTGTCAAGTGCACCACATTTAGCCACAACTGACCCCAGAGACTACCTGGATGTGCTACGTTCCTTTTTTAAAAATGAATTCCAAGCATACCTAGGCCACGGAGCATCATTGCACAGTGTCTTCACTCGGCGGCTTCGGACGCACAACAGTATCAAACAAACATCTGATTATTCATTTCATATAACATGAAATCAAACTTTCAGAATATTCCATTTTTAGTTTTTAAAAGTGATTTCAATGATGGATTCCTCCAGAAATCCATGTTTTACGGAATAAATGTCTGATTCAAGCTTAACCTGCTAGCACACATTTAATACATTTCTTGTTATGACTCTTTTGTTTTTACAGCACCAATGTCTGTAATATTGTGTCTGTACCTTTAAATGTGAGTATTTTATATCACCACACTGCATGTAATTCTAAGTTTAGTCTTATTATGGTGTACAGTAAAAGCCTCTGAAACAGCATTTAACCAGTCACTGGATGCTAAAACTCTCTGTGAAGTAGTTGAAGGCTGAGGCTGGTTTCATTACAGATTTTACAGACTGCTGATGGAAATTCTCTCAAACCGCTCTGGGACAATTCCTTTGCTCAGGCAACATTATATGAAAACAAACATAAAAACATATTGACTTGTTGTGGTCATGAAGGACCTCCATCAGATCAGAGGTGCAGCACAGTGAGTTGATCGGGTTGACCCAGATATTCACTGTGAACGTTCCACAGCTCGGCAAATGTCCATTCCTTTTTTTTGTAAAATCTGTATTCAGAGAGATGAACATGCAGATGTGCCGAACCTGCCTTTGTTCTTTTTTCACTTCACCCTTGACTTTACAACATGTAGTATGTCTTTTAAGTTTTCTAAGTACGTCTTCTAAGAATGGCACATAAGGCGTCAACATATGGTGTTTCCTTAGGTAAGAAAATTGACCTGTTGTGTTGCTCCTGCTGCACTCTGAATAAGTTGCTATGGTGACTGTAGACTTTGCAGTGTATTTGAATGTGAAACAGTGTAACAGCCATTATTAAGTGTAGACTAGAACAGAGCAGACTTCAGAGAAAACAACAAAACATGATTCGTTTTCATGATTATAGGGAAAAAATGTGAATGCAGTCCATTCATAATTTGCACAATGTAAAACCATTTTTACTCTACCAAATAGATATAAACATTAAGGCTTAAAAAATGATTTAAAAGAAAAGAAAAGAATAAAAAAGAACAGAATGATTGCCTACTCATGACATTCAGTGGCCCTAAGCGATATTTATCAGTTCCACCACCCAAAAAGCACACTAAGTATTAAAGCAGTATTTGTCGCATCAACAAGCTCCAAAAACAAAACACAAGCTAAAACCAAATATAAAATATATTACATTTACAGCTCACAGCCTACTTATACATGCAGATTTGTAGTCAAGTGTTCAAAATGTATAAATGAAAAAACGGAAAATCATGAAATAATCTGAATAAATGCAAATTACAGTATATAACAGTAAATCAGTAATTAACAAATAAAATAATTTTATTTAATTTGATATGAATTGAAACAAATTGCTCAAGCTATTCAAAAATCCCTTCAGAATGGACCGCGATGAGATTTTTCATCACAGCTGAAGATATTTACCTTCAGCCTTTGCATGAGCATTTATGTTTTTCTTGAATGAAAGCAGCTGCTTCAGCTGACCAAAGAGGATTTACTGCTACGTTAATTATTTACACTCAGCCACTGTACGTCTGTATGAACCCATTAACACCAATCATACAGAATCATACAGTTTGTGTGTCAGAGAGCAAGTGGATGTTTCAAAGTGCTCAAATATAGCGTATGAGCTGTGTATGTGCACGTGCGTGTATGTGTTTGTGCGTGTGTGTGTGTGTGTGTGTGTGTGTGTGTGTGTGTGTGTGTGTGTGTGTGTGTGTGTGTGTGTCCACCTGCCCATGTATCCTTGACCACTGTGTAAGTGAGCCAGCGGGGGAGTGTCTCAAAGCCAAAAGACCACTTGGCTCCACACATTCAATTCCCTCTTCATTAGCAGTCACATTACTTTAGATTAGTAGAAAGTGGACATTTACAGGCAACGCTGACGCCTGTAATTAAAATTAATTTAAAAAGAAAGACACAAAGAGAAGTAATTACTCCAAGTGTTAAAGGTTTTCTCCCCGGCAACTTCTCTTATCGTTTTATTTCTTCTTACTGAAGGAAATAAAAATGCAAAAGAGAGAGTGGACTTAGTGGGGAGAGAAATTAAACGCTAGCGGTCGCTCATTAATGTCTTCACCTGATTATTGGGAATGGGAAGTCGCCCGTAAAGGTTGAGTAGTTTACAATGAATTTTTTTAATTAGAGTGGACTTGCTTTGATTGAAATGAAATATAAATGGCTTCTTAAATAGCTTATCACAACCTTGGTGACTTGCCAAGCTCCCTCCGCTGGCTGAAGTTTTTCACAACAAGGAGCTGGATATTCCTGGAAATACAATTTTCCCAAATGGATCGAAATAGTCTCCAGGTTTGGTAATGGTGGCTCAGGTCTGAGCACTTATACAGCTCAATAAGAGGACAATAAGAGGACTGTTAGTCCAGTGACATGCAGCTCAGGTGGTTGGATGTTTGGGTCTGTTTCTGTCCTTGTGTTAGCAATGTGAGACCACAGTGAGTCAGTGCTACCTCAGAGAAGAGAGAAGAGTGATGTCATAATTATTAATACAGTGCCTTCACCCAGAGAAACATGGCGAGGTCAGAGGTCACAGCAGCCTGGAGCTGGTGGCAGGTCTTGTACCTTTATCGCTTGAGGCCATTTAAATGTGGATACAGGCATGACACTTCAGAACGTCTAATAGTTGGTGCTCTAACTGTCTGAAAGACATCGAGCAGACGCTGCAGAAATAAGGCTCGGAGAATGTTTAAGGATCCAAGCACCCAGATAACAACCTAGAGAGAAAGCTTCTGTTCCACCAGGCCAGAAGTGAGTGGCTCAGGAAGAGCTGCTAGACTCAGACCACTACAAGATCATAAATGAGGACACTGATTAACACTGCACCCTAGAAATACTTTACTATGATTATTATGACTACTACTTCTATTACTATTATTATGATTATAACTATCCCTATAACTATTATTATTATTATTAATTCTGTGAAGATTACCTGCAGTGTAACTTCTTGGATGCTGAAGTGCCCTGCTCAAAGGCTGCTTGGATGCTTTAAATGTGAACCATGTTCAGGAAGACTGCAAAGTGTATTATTATTATTATTATTATTATTATTATTATTGTTGTTGTTGTTATTGTTATTATTATTATATTACAATAGACTCCATACTCCATTACAGATTAAACCTCACAGTGCAAACACACACACACAGCCCCGCCGACAGGGGGGGACTAAAGGGCTTTTTGTCCCGGGCCCTGGGAATTCTGAAATGACGTCGGGCTCAATTATGATACGTTTACTTCAAAATGTGTTGGTTTTTAGGGTAGAAAAGTGCTTTAAGTGCATTCAAACAATGACTTATAGATGTTTGCCTTCATTGCCCTTGAAAAAACGGCCAATAACCCCCTATCACCCCTATTCCAAAATGGTTTGGTCTTTCTAGAAAAAAAGACAACAGCATTCGATAAGTGGTCAGTGTGCGGGAGCCTGTCATTGAGAATTTTTTTGTCCCGGGCCCAGCCAAACCTGTCAGCGGCCCTGCACACACACACACACACACACACACACACACATTGGATGATTCTGTAAAATCAGAAAAAGATTTGAGTCATTCTTTAATACTGAGGAGGAGCTCTCCCTTCTTCCCTAAACATTCATTGTAACACAAACATTTCTGACCCATTCTATGCTTGGTAACTACAGAATTATCTCGATATGGTTACATTTAGATAGTAGTTTTTATTTTGTAGAAACTATTGACATGCTTAAAAAGTTATATATGTCTGCTATTGTTAACAGTGCTTTAGTTGGTCTATGAGTACTTGATGACTTTTTGTGACTCAGCTCAAAGCCTATTGAACTAATAATTAAATGTTAATGTTGGGGCATAAATACATATGATCACTGTGACTGTAGTTTCCAGCAAATGTTACACAAACAGTGTTAGTAGTGAATGTTTGTGAAGTGTTCTCAGCTGCAGAGGTTCCAGCAGCACATGCTGTGTATGGGACTAAATAAATTAGTGTATGTGTTCATGGTAATGAAGGAAGATGTCACCCGACATAACATTGTTACTCACTGATATGTTCTAATAGTTTTTGGAGAACAGTGGAGCTTTATGCAGAGAGGAGGAAGATAAACACACGTGTTGGTTTTAGTCTTGGCATTAAGAAGCACTGTACTTGTTGTTATAGAATGAGTGTGACTCTTTCTATATGTCAGCATACATACATACTGACATACTAAACATGATCGGGATATCAGAAGAATGAAAGTATGAATGAATGAAAAACATGATGAATTTATAATTCCATCAGAAACCTGTTTAGGCAGCTCACACTCTTTTCAGTGTACCTCCCCTTCAAGTTGTGGCAACCGGCAGAAAATTCTAGCCGATAAAAATCTGTTTAGTCCGAGTGCTTTTAAAGACAAGCCACTCACTGTATGCCACATCTTAACCGGCCCCGCCTCCTCCCCCCAAATGTCCCCCTCTGTGATGTGTAAGTACCATAATATACACTCTCTGCTCTGTTTAACGTGTGTGTGTGTGTGCGTGTGTGAGTGTGTGTGTGTCTGTGTGTGTGTGTGTGTGTGTGATGAATCCATCTTGTGGAGAAAAGAAAAACCCTGCTGTCCACAATCCACTGCTCCGGCCACTATATCTGCTAACACATACACACACAGCTACTGACTGTGCAGCCTGCCTGTGTAGATAAGCATTGGAGTTATGTCGTCAGTGAAGTACACCTACAACCAGAGAGAGAGACAGATTGATATATACATATATATTTACCCAGAGAGAAGAAAGAGAGGGACCTGTGAGGGAGAAGGAGGCAAAAGGAAGAGAGAAAGGTGCTGCCGATGTTATCTCTAAGTGAATATTTACTTCACAGTGTGAAATGTTCGCCTGCTGCTTCTCAGTGTGACAACACACACACACACACACACACACACACACACACACACACACACACACACACACACACCGGTCGCTTGCTGCCAGGAGCAACTTGTGTGTGTATTTACAGTTGATTTTTTTTATTATCAAAGCATATTTGATCACGGTGGAAGTCCTAATCTAATGTACCGGCCTGGTGCAGTGTGAAAACATTAGTAAAAGATTAGTTTTTCATCAGGAAGTGATCAAACATGAAGCCGGGCTTTGTAGATGAACAAGAGCAGGTGAAGCTACAGGTACAAACCTGTTTTTGGCAGGAGCACTTCCAGCAGTGATCACTATTTCATATTAAGGGAGGTGAGCTGAACAAAGAGACTGCTACCCAACATTAGATTCACTTCCTCCAGGTGACCTTCATGTCGAGCTGACATTCACTGTAGATTCTAAAACACAAATACTGTAAATCACTTTTTCTGACTCGTATCAAGTGTTTTCAGAATTATTTTCTCCTAGATGAATCTAAGCAGGACATTAAATAAGGCACATCCGTCAAAGAATAGAGTCAACAGTAACTGTATTCATGTGCAACATTAATTAATAGTTAATTAACAGTTAATTCTGGCCTTCCTGTTAACGGTCCTTAGTAAGCTGTTCTATCTTTTTTCCCTTCCAACATTAAATGTATGATAACAACAAGTCCTGTGTGTATTAACCTGATGTCTGTCTGTCCTTTTATTTTATATGATTTTCAGACATTTCAAAGATTCACTGTAACTAACCAGACTTGATTAACCTGGCCAGGAAGGTGTTACTATGGCAACTTCTGCCATGGGAAATTATTTAACTCTCATTTTTTTCTGCCCTCACCTTTAAATAGAAAGAGAAACATTTTCAGATAAATATGAAGCACATGGACACATAACAGCAAACACTTCCAAAACTCTTGATCAGAAAAATTATTGTCATGCAAAAATATCTTCAAAACAACAATTGCAAAAATTGCATTTTAGGAACATTCAGGTTCAACAATTTTCCAGATAAGTAATGTTTATAACATACAAAAGATGTCACCTAGATTGTGAATGAGAAGTCAGGTTTAAATTTGCACTATAATATGTGCATGAACATTTAAAAGATATACATACTTCTCCAAAACAAAGGTTGTGATTTTTCAAAGCATCAGAACAAAAGGTGAAAACAGCACGTTGGAAGCGTCAGCTCAAGTGACCACTGAGAAAGATGTCGGCAGAATCTTTGAGGAATGTTTGAGGTTAAAACACAAATTCACCAACTTACTCATTCTAGTAGCCCAGGTATCAATTGTCAAGTTCCAGTGTGTTTGTCTCTTTCAGACAAATGTTTTGATTTGTCACCTAAAACTAGACTAAAGAGATAAAAAAAAATAAAAAACATGTTTGTCTAAAGACACACACACACACACACACACACACACACACACACACACACACACACACACACACACACACACACACACACACACACACACACACACACACACACACACACACACACACACACACTGGGGTGGCTGTGGTAGAGCGGGTCGTCCACTAATCCACTAATCAGATGATGGGCGGTTCGATCCCCGGCTCCTCCGTTCTGCATGCCGAAGTGTCCTTGGGCAAGATACTGAACCCCAAGTTGCTCCCGAAGGCTGTTGCCATCAGTGTATGAATGGGGTGAATAAGATATGTAGTAGAGTGCTTTGACTGGTCGGAAGACTAGAAAGGTGCTATATAAGTACAGACCATTTACACACTTCTACATTTATTATCAACACTGTCAAATTCCTGCCAGTTATCAACAGGATGACTGTAAATCCCCTCTTACATATCTTCTTACATTTGCCTTGGAAAATCATCTTAACTAGAGACACTCTGAGAAATAATCAGAGATTATCATGTTCCTCCTGCTCACTTGTAGAGAGATAAGAACATATTTAAAAGAAGAAGCTACATAATACATCATATTTGAGAAACAGAATTATCAGAATTTAGTGTAAAAATATTCTAACATTTAAACTGGAAGAGAACTGCTTTGAGGGACGCAGGTCAAGAGGTCAGGTGGTGACAGAACTCCCCTTATGTTACACTGTCGGAAGAAAGGGAGAAAACAGACTGATGCACAGAGGTTCAGGACAGGATGGGAGTGTTTTATGTTGTATTTCCTTTTTTGTCCATTTTATCTTTAATCTTTAGAAAGGTGTTATATAAGTATACTCCATTTACCATTTCACAACACAAAGCTGCATTAAGTAACTTGTTTTTAAGTAGTTGTGGGCAGCAGAAAAAACAACATTTAAGCTACAATCACCTCATAATGTTGTTATAGCAGACATTTGTCGTGTGGAGTCGTGTTTGTGTCCATCTGAAAAATGAAACTCTAGCATTCACACTCTATAAAATAAAGTGCTGCTATGGTCACCAGCAGGTTGCTCACTTTGTCTCTCTGCCATTTGGTGCAGGTGGTGTTTACCAGGCTTCCTGCTGAGGCTGGAAGTTGAAGTGGCAGTCCCAAAAACCAAAACAATGAGCTAAAACTGGAAGGTCTGGTGATAGTAGATTTCAGATTAGGTTTCGTTTGAAGCATTCATATTATCAATGATAATTATAACAGTTGTAAAGCAGCAGGCCTAATTCATTTGTCACTATGAGTGACAGCGTCCCTGTTGGACTGTAGTCATTTGATCTATTTTTCATATTGAAAATATTTGTCAGTGTCATTTTTAAATGAAGAGGGCCAGAAGAAAACAAACAACAGAAGGTAAGTATCCTCCGGACTGTTGCTGTATTGTGCATCGTTTTGCGATGAGTCCAGCCCCCTTTTGGTCATGACAGTTTCATTACTCAGGCACTAATAATGTGTGGAACAGCCAAGTGAAGGCCACCACTGGACTTTTGTCAAGATGACCTCAATTACTTTATTCGTATTTGTCAGTGTGCCCTTGGCTTTCAGTAAAAGAAGACGTTTATCCCTCAGTTTCTCTAATTTCACATTTATCTCGTGGACAAAATTACACCTCATTCTAATTCCATTATTTCCCCTACCTCTTTTAGTCTTGTGTGTGTTAGGAGTTATTTTTCATTTAATTGATTGAGATATACTACATCTCTTTTCACCTTATAATACTTGTATCATCCAAAATGCAATAAGCTAAACATTCTCAAAGATGATGATACAGCAGGCTGCCAGTCATGATGTGTGTCATATGTGACACTAAGCATATTGAGATACAAGACAGGCAGGTAAAACCAAAGTTCCGTCCACTGATGTGGGAACAGTGGGGAAATAAGGAAGAACAACTTATCCAACAAGGGTCTGTCAAGAAACCAAAGGCCCAGAGATCAGGCAGAGACCAATCAAATATCAAAATTAAGGGTAAGCTCGGTTTTCATTACAGAAACAAATCATGTTTTTCTCTCAGAGCTCGGAAGCTTCTAATATCAGCCACTTTCCTGCCTGTACTTGATTATGGTGATGCTGTATATTTGTCTGCGTCGGCCAGCTGCCTTCTTCCCCTGACTCCTGTGTATTACTGTGCTCTACGGTTCATCACTGGTTGTCACCGCCTCACCCATCACTGTGAACTATGTACAAAAGCTGGCATGCTTTCCTTTGAGATGAGACGCTACACACACTGGATGACTCTGGTGTATAAGGTTCTTTTTGGCTTAACTCCCACTTTTTTATGCACTTTCCTTGGGAGAACCGAAAGCCGTTATGCACTACGCTCAAATGATGTTCTGCATCTTGTTGCTCCTCGAGTCAGAACTGAAACAGGTAAAGAAGCATTCAGTTTCTCTGCCCCGTCTGCCTGAAATGTCCTCCAATCTGAACTTAAAATTGCAGGACTTAAAAAAAAGACAATGGAAATCTTTTCAACAGGGCCTATGCTCTTAAATTGTTAATGTATCCATAACTGTGTGACCACTATAACATGCGCTGCTGCCTTTTTTGGCCAGGTTAAATAAAGGTTATAAAAAGCAAACCAAAGGGCTGGCTAGCTTTTGTAGGGCAAAAGCAAAGTTTTATTAAACATGTACATTATATACCTGGCCACAAATGGGGATACTGCAGGGAATACTAGGGGACTGGGTCGATCTGGAATGACAGGAAAGGTTTGTATATGATATATTCTGTATATCAGAAAAACATGTACTTTGTGTCATTTTGATATAATGGTGCTTTCAGATGAACTATTTTACACCAGATAATAGTTAGAAAGCTGCACATACAACTGTGAGACTTCCTCTAACAAAGACAAGAATTTGGAATTTCTGTTTCCTTTTATGAAGCGACACATCATTCAAGAATGTCAGGAAAATGTAGATTCTTATTTTGGGTTTCTTTATTGAGATAGATTGGAACAATTTTGAGTTAACCTTTGTGGGTTTTCTCTGTGCTTTGCCTCTGCTACTGGTTATGTCAGGCGTTTCTGTAGGTCGGATGGAGC
The DNA here is from genome assembly GCA_004119915.2 of Collichthys lucidus. NCBI lineage: Eukaryota > Metazoa > Chordata > Actinopteri > Sciaenidae > Collichthys > Collichthys lucidus. The sequence continues at coordinate 40,362,039 of CM014080.1, forward strand.
GAAAAAGAAGCCTGTCTTAAGAGAAAACTGACAGTTGTGGAAGAGGTTTAATGCACTGGCACTTGCAGCTTTTTGCTGTTAAAGCTGTTGAAAATATCTACGTTTAGTGGGGGGGTTGTTTTGTTTTTTTACAGTTTTACAGTGACAGCAAAGTTGTCACTAAAGCTGGGTTCAGCTTTGAGAGTTTGACATCTTTTAGGAATCTATTGTTTTTGCCCATTGCACAGAAAGTAAAATAGTTTGATTTACACATTTCAGCTAAATCATCCTGGCACATCTTTACTGAGCTTGGAAAGGTTTTTGAGGATGATGGCAGATCCCAGGTACTCCACATGGGGATATGTCACTATGTTGCTGTATGTAACAGTTTAACTAAAATGCCACTGTGTGTTGTCCTTCACTCCAAGGCACTTGCTAATGATAATTGCTTAGATTTTCTTTGATTTTCCTTGATAAAACATAACATATAAGAAACAAACATATTCATATCCTTTTACAATCTAGCAATTTCATTTTAACCATGACCACAATATTTTATACAAATCACTATGTTTAGTTGCATAAGCTTAATCAAAATATAATCATAAGGTTGGCAGATAAGAACAGTTCTGATATAAGTCCTGTTTGGGTGGGCATGTTCAAGTATACGCTTGTCCAGTTCAGAGGTTTGCAGTTGTGGCACAGACACAGAGCACATGGAGCACGTTTATACAGTAAAACAGCTGTGATCAAACAATATGTAAATAGGTAGGGAACAAAAGGTAAGGGCAGGTACCGGCCTAAACTGTAGGTGGCTGGAAGCTGTTTCTAGACAGCACTTGTTGAGTGAATCTGCACTGTCCCCAATGTGTATTCCATTGATCAAAGGACCAAACCACTAGGGGCTAAAGGCCACTCCTAGACATCACTTGATTTAGCTTGAAGTCTCCACTATGCTAAATGTGTCTTTCCTTCGTCAATAACCACTAAAAAAAACTCCAGGATTTCCATATAAGCACTTAAACTATATTAACTACCATAACTACCTTGCACAGTTTTTATGACACAACTTTTACTTCAGCTGTTTAAAACATATTTTACCATAGGTCCCTGCAGATTTTTGAACAATGCTGTAGACACTACAGTGAGATAGCTATGAGTATCTTTCAAATCCACCCTGTATACTCAGAGTTACTGTAACAAGTGAATGTGTCTACAGTATCTTATCTCTTATCTTACAACTGTCTATTTTGGCAGAAAATACATTTGATGTCAGTAAAATAATTACAGATAAGTCCAGTGTGATTTTTGTAACTTGCCAGACGCATTAATTAACATTTCTTCATTATGTTAATTAAAGGGGAAACCCAGCTCTTCTACACTAATATTTTTTTAATTTGGGGTGCGTACAAACCAACAGCCCCCTCCCTTGTGCGTCACCCGCTGCAGCCACACCGTCTCTTGTGGCTTGTCTCTGAACACGCTGTTCAGATTTTGAGCATTTAGTGACATCATTAACAGGCTCATTAACATATTCCAGAACCAGAACCAAAACTTTGTGTTTGTTTTGCCCGATAGCCATGAGCTAACGCTAACTTCTAGTTAGCCATTAGATACTAATGGTAGCTGTTAGAGACTAGACACTGTTAGCTTGTGCTAATGGTGCTAACAGCTTTTTAGTGTCTTGTCTCAGCTTTATTTGCTCCATGATGCATACTGGGCAGAATAACACGGGACTCACACAGGAGGCGGAACGGCAGCGGAACGGTCCTTTGCCCGGCGTCAACTCACACCGGACGCGTGTCAGCTGAGGAACGGCAGCGGAGCGAGCCGGCCGTATTCACGCGAGAATCCTGGACATACCCGAGACCCTGCGATGAACATTGTATAAAGAAAACAACAACAAACAGCTGACTTTGCTTCTCCGACGTGGAGGAGATTATAAAAAGCATCTGTTGTGTCTTAAATGATTGTGTGTTGTTTCACTTCAACAAATAGTCTCTCATCGTCCATGTTGAGACCCTTTGATCGATCTTTGATCACCTGGTGCCACCGGTCATGACGTAACGTTGATGTGAAGTTGTAAAAAGATACATGAACTGCGTATTGTGTTTTATTTTGAAAGGGGCCGGAAGTTTATAACGTTGATTCTGTGTCGAATTTCCTGTCAAGTGCGCAGTGCTCTGTTGAAATTTACGAGGTTTAGCAGAAAAAAAAATTGAAATGCTACAGAAAGCTCGCGCCGTGGCGCGGAGAACCGCTTCTGGGACGCTGCTGAACCGCGCCCGGTGTGAGTGCTCTCATTGACTAGACTGGCTTCTATTTGCTACGGTACCGCCATGCCGCTTCCGTTCCGCGTCCGGTGTGAGTTGGCCTTAAGCCAGCAGCACATTAGCATTTAAAGGAACAGACACTGAAACCTGCCATCTGAGCACAGAGCGTAACAGACATATATGTTATTAAGACACCTGGGAACTGTATGAACTGGTGGAAAAGGGGTATAATATGACTCCTTTTAAAAATGTACTCCTTTGACTTAAATATCTAAATAATCAGTAGTATTATTCCACAGGACCAAGTAGTCATAACTGTCACTGTGATGCCCCAACATGGGGTCAAATCGCAGCCACACTGCGAGGAAAAGTTCTTTCTCAAGGTCAGCTGAGTTAAACTGAAGAAGAGAAAAAGTGCCGACACATCAGTCTGAAACACGGTGAACAGGCCAAATCCAGAGCGGGCTGTTGGCTTTTATCACAGATGTTTTGATTAAAATTCATGAAAACAAACAAAGCAACAAGAAGTGGGCTTTGAACAGCGACAGCAATAAAGCCTCTCCTACAGCTCCAATATCCTAAGCTCCAGCAGATAATAGATCTGATTCTAGATGCATTTGATGATGTTGCCTTTGTGTGTGTGTGTGTGGTTGGACGACCTTGCTTATTATGTATTTATGTGTGTGTGTGTGTGTGTGTGTGTGTGTGTGTGAGAGAGAGAGAGTCTACATCTATATCATAGGGTATGTGCTAAGTGAAAATGAATAATGCTTCCACTCCTAGGCTGATGATGTATCAGATGTTTTTGTCTCCTTGTCTATCTAAAAAGACATGAATTTAGCTCGACAATTAAAGCTTTGGGGGTGGCGGTTCAAGTCCTGGGCACTGCTGAGGTGCCTTTGAGCAAGGCATTGACCAAACAGGATATCTCATATTCATATATGATGCGGTTGTTGTCTGTTAAATCTGGTGTGTATGTGCGCATGTGTTTTTGACGTTAAGTGACATGAGTATATTTATAGGAACAGAGCAAAAATAGCCCCAGTTTGTGGGGGTCACAAAGTGTTCACAAAGCTCAGTGGGGAGCTATGTAACCTTGCATTTAATAAAGCCCATTTATAAATCCAAGGCAGTTCTATCTGAAAGACCACAAACTTTAGTCCCAAAAAAGTGTGAGTTTAACAGACAGACTAACAGTTACTACCATCCTTAGACTTTGCTGCTAGCGAGCAAAAAGTTAGATATGTGCTTTAAAACAGAAGAAATGTCCAAAACAAATCTGAGCTTCTCAACAACCCAAACATCAACAACCACCTCACAATCATTTCTAGCAAAACAAAAAATAAAAACAAAAAATCATCTAGTAGGTCAGAAGTTCATAGAGAACGACCGTCCACCAATGAGCCGGGTTCTGTTTAAGGTTTCTGCCTGTTAAAAAGATGGTTTTCTTGCTACCTTCGCCAAGTGCTTGCTCATGGTGGCAACTATTGAGTCTCTAAGTATCATAGACAAGATAAAACAAGATCTGCTCCATATCTTAAGTGTAATGAGATGACTGTTATAGTTTGAGGCTATGTAAATAAAATTAAATAAAAAATGTATTTAATTGAACTTTGGAATTATTTACATCTGGTGGACATTGTTATAATGATTCTCCATATTCTATAGGATGTGTAAACAGACTGTTTGCTAACATGTTAGCTACATTACCTTTGTATGACATGTTAACTATTGTGTTCTCTTCTGCCTGCTAGTGGCCACAACTTGATTAATGCACCGTTAATTTAAAAGGAATCAACAAAGCCTATCACAATAAACAAACTAAATTACATTCAACTAAATGACAAGAAAATATGATTTAAGGGGACAATTCAAAACATTCCTTTGAGCTCAATGTGTTTGAACACATCATTATGCAGTGGCTCAAATCAACTCTTTTCCCACATGGCTTGAATCTTGGGTATTTCTGCTTTTTATTTCAAATACACATGGAAGAGCACAGCTATTTACTTGTCTTTTTTTTTTCTCCCACACAACACTCAATCAGAAGTCTGATTGTACAATGCCTCTGTCACATTCCTCCCCTGAGTTTTGATGCATTCATTACATACAGTATCTCAGCAAAAGTCATCTGGATCAAACAATGAATTTAAAATTAGAGCTGTTCATTAGTTCTTAGCTGTGGCATTAAAGCAATTGAGAGCTGAAACATGTTGTCAGTCACCACATAAAACACATAATTTTATTGCAATTACATCGATTCTTTCTTTTGTTGTTTTCCAATTGTTCCACTGAATATTTTCCTCTGTTAACTCATTGTCTGTATCATCACCACTCACAACATGTAGCAATAGAGTAGTAAGAAAAAAAACGAACTAAACCTCACCAGTTTCAAATTATGAATGAAATATGGGCATTTTCCCAATTTAATAGTGAAACCAGTTCTATGCAGGTCCTCTGGTGTTGGCAAGTTTGCATAATCACACACAGGGACAGACACTTCACTCTACTAAACACCCTCATCCTGTATATTTCAATAAAATTTTATTTATACAGCACCAGATCATAACATTAGTTATCTCATGACACTTTTCATACAGAGCAGGTCTAGACTGTACTCTATAATATTATTTACAGAGACCCAACAGTTCTGTTCCAGCAAGCACTTGGCGACAATAATGATAATAATAATCTCTGATGCAATATTCACAGGAAATAATAACACAAACTTCAAGTTGTTCTGATACTGTGTTATTATTGTTATCCATTTAATATGGTATGACATATAATAATAATAATTAAAAAATGTCAGTCAGGTGTCATCTTCTTTTTAAAGAAAGAAGTTGGGAACCACCATTGTGAGGTGTTTATTTGTGATGACTGTGGTTCAGTGCATACCTAATAAATAATATTAAAAAATCTACTTCATATTGGTGAACTTATTCATTACTCACTACATGATTGACTTTCTGATGCATATATACGTGAGGATCCCTGTGGCCAGGGCTTGATAGAACTTCCTGGACTTGTCATTTGTGTTGCCTCAAAGGTTTGGCATGTGGTGCTGCACCTGGAGGCCGGTATGCCAAGAGAGTGTGTTCTCTATGAAAGTTAGTGACCTCCATCCTAATGTTCAGAGCTTAATCATCACCTCATCACTAACTGGACAAAAATGAAGCACATACTGGGTAAGTCCAGGCAGAGAATTTATCTCTTGCACTCCCTCACCTCTCTAATAACCTCTCTTTCTCTTAATGTGCCTGACTCATCTACTACCCCCTCTCTATATCATCACTGTTTTCCCTCCTCCTCTCCAGCACTTGTCTGTCTCTCCATGCTTCCTTTTATCGCTGACTGTCTTTTCTTTGTCCAGTCCCTCTATCTATCTTTATTCACTGCTCTCTTATCCACTTCTTGAAGTAAATGGCTGATTCCAGTCTGTCAAGGCCGAATGACTGATTACAGTAGAGGACAGAGGTGGCTGTTCATCATATCACTTATATTCAGTCAACTCAGCAGCACCTCAGTTTGCTTCCTTTCTGTCTTTCATCTCCTCTTTGAAATGCCATATTCAGTAATCTTTAACTGTATATTTTATGTTGTCTTTATACTTTGGTGCAACAGTACAGAACAAAGTTGAGCACCAGAAAATGACTAATGCATGTGATCTGGAATTTAGAACTCAAACTCTTGAAATACTCGTCTTATCAGATCATTGACACTCAGTGTCTATAAGTTCTTGTAACAATTATGGGAGATTAAATTAAATATTTCCACAAGAACACCTTAGTACTTCTTTTCAGCATCTGAATAGCTGATGCATCAGGTGAGCACTACCAAAACTCAGTCAAGGGTAATTTCATAGATGATTACCCACATACCACTACAGAAGCAGTGTTACTTTAAATAAAAGCATCCACTGTATATCTGGATTCAAACTAAACACAGATATCAGCAGCTACTGGTAATACATCTGAACAGATTTTCATGCTCGTGTTTGAAGGATTATCAAAGGCGCAGTGTGTAAAATGTAGTGCCATCTAGTGGTGAAATTGCAGAATGCAACTGACTGAATACCCCTCACCTCATCATTTCATTTCAAGCATCAAAGAGAAACTCAGTGGTTGTGAAATTCATGGCACACATGAGATGTCTTATGTAGAGCCAATGTAGAAACATGGAAGTCCACTGGAAGAGTGGAAGAGGACCCTCTCATTTTGTAGCTCATTCTAAGGTAACATCCTTCCCTTATCTGTGACTGCTTATCCTTATCAGGGTCACACTGGGGCTGGAGCATAACCCAGCTCACTTTGGGCAAGAGGTGGGGTACACCCTGGACAAGAGTCACCAAACCCACGCAGACACAAGGAGAACATGTAAGCTCCACACAGAAAGGCTTCTTGCTATGTGGTGATGGTGCTAATCACTGCAAACATATATATGGAAACATACTTCTGAATATTGTACTCTATTTTTGTCAATAGATCCCCTTAAACATTACACACTGGACCTGCACCAGCACCGTGTATTTGTATGTTAGCCAGGAGAGTAGGGACCACCACCACAGGCCATGCCAACCCTTTGCAATTGCTGTAACCATACTTCTAGAAGTTCAAAAACTCTACCATTGCAAGGCTTGCATCTGTCTAGTAGTCCACCCGGAGGCACCTGGTATCATTATTTCTGACATAACATATATATTGTTTTTGCCGTTTGTCCACATGCTGTACCCACTGTATTACTGTTCATCACTACTGCTTATGTCCTACTGCAATTGAAATAGGCTGATAAAGGCATTGAGATTTCAGTATTTGAAGAGTAGCTTTTATTATGGTGAGATGAACTGAATTAGCATGCATGCAGATGTGTTTAGTGAACTACCTCTGTGATTGAGGCTGCCTCTCTTGATGAGCTGGGATTGACATCAGGTGTGGTGGCTGATGAGCTCCAGCTGTAGGCAAATTGTCTCCCTATGTCTTCATTTTCTTCTCGATTTTGGCTTTGTAACGTTCTAGCCATATCTCAGAGAAAATACAATGAATTTACAACAGCAAATATGTTTTGGAGGATATTTAATGTGACTGAATTACGTTTCATATTAACATAATGAGAGAGTTGTTAATTAGCATACCTGTCTAGTTGCAAAAGTGTCCCTCCCTAACCTAGACCAAAGTACAACCAGAGTCTGGAGGCAAACCAAAGCCAGACACAGATTTAGAAGTTGGATACATGAAATAAACAAAGCCAGAACACAACAGGTCAGAGTTTAGATGGAGACAGGTGATAGGTGACATTTCAGGCTGACTGTGGACAAGTTTGACAGGTGTGATCACCTGATTAGCAGACGTACATCAGGCCACATTTTTTCTGAAAAACTGGATCAGGCTCAACTTCCACAGGTTGTTGCAGCTTTTGGCAGACACCGTACCTCCACTGAAATGAATGGAAAGCATTTTAACCATTTTAAATGGTTGTCATAACAAATATTAACCCTACATACACATCCAACAGACAGAACAACACTAGCCTTCATTAGAGTTGCCCAACAATCCCAGTCCAACATTCATGGTGCATACAGATCTATGAACATTTTCTAGCTCTGGTTTGGTCTCCAAACATCGGACAGTACGTTAACAGTTAGCTGTCATGCTATTATCTAAAGAAGGCTTTGCTAAGTAATAATAATTTTCATGGTGTCCAGGTCTGTAGCTGTAGTAAGTGCTGAAGTAATTGCCTCCCATCTTAATAAAAATACATGTGCATGAGCATGCACACCTGCCCATGCATTGATATGTTGTACACTTGTGAGGGTTTCAAAGTACGGTCACCCTATTCAACATTCATGGAGGTAGTTCTTTAGTCATAGAGTGATTCACTGAGACAGATAGAATATTCTGTATGTCAGCGTAGCGATTATATGATGAAGTCAGCAGCACCTCTGCTTCAGTCCATCACATCACTTCTCCAACATGTCCAAAGCTCCTGAGATGGCAGGAACTTTTAAGAAAACTTTTAAGCTGAAAGAACGGTCTGGGATCTACACGCTTTACACAGTCAGTAGCTCTGTCATCATCTTACAAAAATGTCACTCTAGTAACTAAGCAGCATTTATTTTCCTTTTTTAGCTCTGGACTCTTTTACAATGAATTCTGTCAGTCAGAATAGAGGGAGAATTAACCAACCTGAGTTTGTGCTTTTCTATAAGTTTTATGTGCAGCAATTACATTACGCTGTTTGCAAGTTGTTGGTTGCAGAGTCTTCTAAAGCTTCTTCCACCAAAACTCCAACAAAAGAGGTAAAATGAGAGATGAGGAATCTAAATCAAGGACATAAATAGACATACGTAGTGCAGAATTGAAAATATAGGACTAATACATGTACTGTAGTATACTCTATGTAGTTTTAGTGCAGTTTTAGATAAAGATATGCTCTTTCACAAAGATTTCATGAAAAGGTCGAAGAACCTAGAATCCATTTAACATTCTGAGTATAAAAATGTGAACGTGTTTTGCGAGTAATTCTGTAGTAAATAATGACTGTAAGTAACTGTAAGTCATTTCTGTTAATTGTGGTATTGAGACACACAATATAAAAAATGATGATTAGTCATGTGTCTTTGGACTGTGGGAGGTCAGAGAACCCATGCAAACACAGGAACACTTTTTGGGACTGTTCTATACATTTTAATTTTCAAAGAGCAACAACCAATGGGGAACTCCAACACTGAACACTCTATCAATCAATTAAGACTGCCCATGGAGGATTGATGATTGTTTTTTCAAACGGATGTACTGTGGCATATTTTGTGATAACCAACTCCCACTGTGATATTCTGTACGTAATACTTGTAATTAAAATAATTAAAACAAAACAGAACTTGACATTTGATACAGAACATTCAAGTTCAACAAGTTCTATAGAAACTTCTACTTCCCTGTAGACTTATTTCATTTTTGATCATGTCTCAACATCAGCCATGCCAATATGTTGTGCTTTGCCCACAAGAATGCATTACCTGTCATCTGGGGGATGGAACAAAGCCGGAAACAAAGATTCCTGACTCTCCCTTCGCACCTGCTTTTAGGCTCTTTGACCTTGGTTGTCTTGCATTTATTTCCTCTCTTCATCCTCATTTCCTTTCTTCCATACCAGACTCTATTCAAGTGTCAGTGTCAGCCAAGTTGTCATTCTCGTGATTCAGCCCTGATGTTTCACGATACCTGGGACACGTTTAAAAGTGTATGCAAGCCTCCCATGTGTGTGTCTGTGTGCGCCCATGTTTTCAGCACACCCCTTTCAACGTTCCTCTCTGTGTTTTTTGAAGTAGCAGTCTTGCTGTATCAATATTAGTTCTAGATGATGGCAGGACAGCTGCAGATTCCACTTGTCGACTTTTTTGCAACACTAATCTAATGCAAATGTAATGCTAATGTGGCAGCCGTACTGAGCCTAGAGGGAGTTAGGCAATTTGATGCTGTCATAGTTTTAAAAAAAAAGTGTTCTACTTTGGGTGATATTGCTTGTGCTTTTATTTGAATTAAATTAATGTACCCTGCACAAACCATTACAGTTTGTGTTATGTCAAGATAAAAATGCATTTTAAAACTGCTTCAGGAACCATTCTGAACTTCTTCAAGGTTCTCATTATCATCGCAACAGTCCTTTCCATGTTTTTCATGTCAATCCCTCATTGTTTCAGCCTTAGACTAAATCATTTTGGCCATTAAAGTCAATATCTAAATCTTGTACACCGGAGCCTGTCATGAATCTAAATAGCAGAACATGTTGAGGGTCCCATAAAGTTTTTGCATTTGCTTTTCATAGTACAAGCTAGCACACAGTGCTGTACTGGGTAGGGGAATTTGGCATACACATCTGCTCATTATTCACAGACAGAAATTTGGCATACACATGTGCTAATTATAAGTGCTTTTAGCAATAGCACTATCAGAGAATTAGCATATTGTCTCCCTGGTGGCCATTTTTAAAATGGCTGCCAAAACTACTGCAGGGTTGAACTAGTCTAGTTTAAAATGACTGTAATTAAACTTCACAGGAAGTAATCACCATGATGGATTTGAATATGTGGAGGTATAGAGGAAGAAATGATTCCTGTATTTTCACAATCTATGATAATTATGTGTCAGTGAATACCTGCAATTCAGAAATATTCAGAGGGTGATGCTGCATGTATATATCCACCTTTAGGGTGATTAAAGCAGCAGCAGAAATAGAAAAACATATTTTATTAATTGGCTAAAAAACTGATTAAATTTAACTTTATTACAGTTAGCAATCTGATTCCTGACCATTTCCAATTAGATACTACAAGGTTTGAAATTCTGTGGTAATTACATGTTTCAACAAAGAAGAAACAGAAGGTTATGGGATTGCATTTGATTTAAACTGTGCCCACTTCCCTCTTTCATCCTGCAATGAAACTTGGCAGAAGTTCCATATACTTGATGAAATAATCATCAAAGCCATGACAAACATTTTTCCAGCCTAAAGACCAGAGACCAGTGTTGTGTAGATGTAGGAGGCAACATTTGAACCCATTTTAAGGTCACCACTTTAAAACACTGCGTACTGCTGCTGGGCAAGCAATCAAAGTCTAATAAGCTGATGTCCATATTTCAAAATCAATAAGCATTTACATACTGTGATGACAAAGAGGAATGAATCACTTTAATTTGCCAGGTGTGAACACACAAGGACTTCGGATGCCGGTTACACTTTGCTCTCATTGTACATACAAATGTAGACATAAGTACACTAGATGTAAAAACAAAGATCACATTTTTTCACTAAATAGGAACTGCGCAATAGAGCAGAGTGCAAAGGATGATGAACTAAATATGGTATATACAGCAGGTTGTGCTATAGACATGAGGTAGATATTTCAGTATATACACACAGTATGAATAGATTGAATATAAGTGTAATATTAAGATATATACATTAAGTTTAAGTGGAAATGTTAGGGTGCTGCTGTGAATAGAATTTACTCATTTGTGCTGCTATTGTCTTGTGATCTGGAGTGAGCCGGACATTTGACAATATACTTTTTTTAAAATCATGGTATATCTAAGTTTATATCACAATATTCATATATGTTTATAGTCTATTAAGAATGTACTTGTGGATAAAGTTTTGTTAAATGAATGTTTGTTTTTGTCCAGAAAACTAAACATCAAGATACTAAATCGCATTGAAGCAAAAAAAATAAATAAATACTATGTGTAAATACCTATATGTGCAACATTGACCACAATAGCTATTAAACCCTGATGTTCGGTTCAATCAAGTGAATTCATGTTTAATTAAAACATACATTTTGCATGTTTGTAAGGACACACTGTATAAAATATGCTCTGGTCACTGCAATTTTGGTAGTCCTCATCCTGTGGTCAAAGCCACAAAGCATTATCATAAGAAAGCCTTAATATCATTTGAACAGGTGAGTTGTATATAAATTCACCCTCAGTACAACGGGGAAATTAGCTACAGAGACCAAAACTGTTTTTTGTACCAGGCTGTAAACATGTTTATTTCTGCTGTGAAGTTGGACATTTGGACATGGGGACTTATGGAGACTGACTCACTTCAACCTATGTACTGTTTCTGTAAAACAGTGAGTGTTTACTTATTGCAGAGTAAATGCAGTCTTTATGATTTTTAAAGCACTTTTGTCCTGTCAGAGGAGATTCCACTTTTACAAATGTACCAATCAGTACAAACAGTGACAGTGCTGCTGTCTGTTTTCCCCCTCTTCCAGGCAGAGTCAAATAGAATTGTCCATGGGCAACTGTTTAAATTTCCATCTGTCAATATGTTATAAAGTCATTTACTATGTCTATAATGAGTTTCCCTAATGATGTATAGAGCCAAGTTGGGCATAGGGCATGAAATAAATAAATAAATAAATAAATGAACACAAACAATGCAGTTGTTTTCCTGTGGAATTCCACATGCAAACTACAAACATACAAATCAAATCAAATCAAATCAAATTTTATTTGTACAGCCCAAATTCACAAAACACATTTTGCCTCTGAGGGCTTTAAAATCTGTGCAATAGATGTCACGTGTACAGAACAAATCAACACAAACATATTGTACAATTACAATGACTGATAAAATGTCATGTCTATGTATGTCTGTATAATAAATGTACATGTTCATAGGACATCATTGGACACATGCTTAGCAGTCAAAAAATAACTAGAAAATTTCTAAAGAAATTTTGAGTGTGCCTGACTCTGGCCCTGTCGCCCCCATGCATTATTACTGACACTGCTCAGCAAATTCAGTACTAGAAAAGAAATTTTGGAAGTGACGAGTGGGCTGTTGCCGGGGTTCTGTGTATAAAAGCACACCTCAAATAGTCATTTTTAACATTTATATTTAGACACATTTATAACAGAGACAGCTTCAACAGTGTTATCAGTGGGTGTGTGTGTGTCTGTGTTGCTGTGTGTGTGTGTGTGTGTAACCCTTCTGAAGCAGAAAAGTATTAGTAATGATAATAATAACTTTAACTAATGGCCAGAATAAGAAACAGAAGATTTAAATTCGACTACGGAGCCCAGGTGTAACCAACTGATGCACAAGAACGACACGACACTGTGGCTCTTTTTGTTAATGAGAACAATGCTCCCCTATTTTAATATGAAGCTGGGGAGAATAATAAAACACATGAAATACATACAACAGCCTTACCCGGGTAGGTATAGAGAATAACAAACAAAATAAAGATTTTCGCAGCTGCGTGTGGTTTTTCTTATTGTTCTGTTCACTTCACTATATGTGCACCCTTTAGGTGTCAGTCCAGCCACACGGTTGTGTGGGTGTGTGTGTATGTGTAAAAGTGAGCAAAAGGATTCAATTCACGGTGTACGTCTAAGATCCTCCAGGGTCCGGCTCGCCATCAACATCTCTCTCTGGCTCCGTCCTCCAGACAGGCTCTATCCAAATCCAAGGGTTCCTCAAAAACCTGACCTACAATAAGTAGGATCAGAACATATTTCTTCAATTTCTCAGATCTTAAATTATGAATTATTGTACATAAATCACTTTAAATTGTCTCTATATTATGTAGAGGATAAGTGCTTTAACTAACTTGTATTGCAAAATAAGATCACAATTTCTCAGTAGCAAAAGGTGAATAATTCAAAGTATATTATGATACCAAATGATTATTTTTCGAACAGTACCATCACATATATATATGCTATTAACATAGCAATTAACATATTAATTATCACAAATAACCAAAATGTAAACTCTTGTAATGTTCACAGTAAGAAACCATAACTTAATGTGCTTAAAATAAACAAATATGTTCACAGTCACACACATGGCACACCATAACTCAAGTAAAAGCTAGACAAAATTGTTACATCAGAGCTTGGTGTGACTGGCAGTGCTGATTAGCCCCGGAGCTAGCGCTCCGATATTAGCATTGAGCTAGTACTTAGCTCACGGAGTTAGCCGTTTAGCTTGTAGAATTAGCGTTTTAGCACTTAGCATTAGCACAGCAGGACGATCTCTCACCGCTGCGATTCTCCACCCGAGCGAATCCTCCAACTGCACTCCTGCAGATCGTGGTCGTCCGGGGAGATTCCTCCTTTGGTTTTGTCCGAGTTTTTAATTACTTTTTTCCAGTTTATCCACTTTCATGTTTTCTCCGTCCTGACATTAAGACCGTGCCCAGAACATGCTTCCTCTTGCTCCTTCTAGAGGCTACGGCGAAATGTGAACCTGCGTCAGGTGGGATTACAGACTGCGTCTGCTCCTCCGACTGTATGACAGATCGGGACCACAACTCATCCCTTTCAAATTAAAGTTCCCCTAGAATAACCACAAATAGTCTTTTCTTCATGAATTTGACAGTCTTTTAACTCACATATTCTCTCTCTCTTTTAGATATAAAATATACCTTTTTAATACACATGTTTTTTTATCTGGGTTACATGTGTGTCTATGTTACTGTGTGTGTGTGTGTGTGTGTGTGTGTGTGTGTCTGTGTTACTGTGTGTGTGTGTGTTACGGTGTGTGTGTGTGTGTTACTGTCTGTGTGTGTGTGTGTTACTGTGTGTGTGTGTGTGTTACTGTCTTTGTGTGTGCGTGTGTGTGTGTGTGTGTGTGCGCACATTTTACACAGACAAGTTCAAATGAAGTGCCAAGAACTACAAAAATGGCTGTCGCTCGGCTTGTCTGCTGACCCCCCCCCCCCCCCCCTCAAGCAGGGTGAGGTTGCCAAGCAACCTGGGTGAGCTGCAGGTCTCATTAATTAGACACAGGTGTTCCATGCAGCATGTATGTCTCACTGAAATGCACAGTATATGTCTGAATGATCCCCCTCAAAGAGGGCCAAAAAAACCCTCAAGGTATGCCTCGAAACCAAAATCTAAATGATCAGAAGAATGCTCATCGTGTGTATAATGTCTGTGCCAAGTTTCAGGTGAAAATTGTATAAACTTTGGCCTCGAGAGTCAGAGCAAGCACAGGTGCGCCCTGCTCCTTCCGGTAAATTCTCTGCTTCAAAAACCATGGGAGTGAATTAGGCTGTGGATGGGAGTAGTCGATCAATCAACGTGTAGGGACCCAAAACTATACAAGCGACAGCTACAACAGTGGTATCAGTGCAATTACCTCGAATTTTCCTACGTTTATATGTATAAATCGCGTCTGTAGTGGGGCATTTGAGCCCACGGTAGTGAAATACGTTTTATTTTTTCACAGATTTTTCTCCCTGCTCCTCACTCTAGCTGATGATGTCATCCACTCTAGCAAAAACATTCCGCCACATACACACCCATTATAAACCCAGAAATTTGACTAAAAACCTGCTCAACTTTGAGCCTTGATAGTTTAAAAACGGTAAAAGCTGTCGATAAGTGTAGTGAATCCATGAAGAGAAGGCAAGCATACCTCCGTTTTAAATTTTAAATGAAGTCTCTCGGTGAAAGTATGCCAGAGCAGTTCATTGTTGAAAATGTCTGTTGAAATTTATTTTTCTTCGGGCCTCCCCATTCATTCTTTATGGGAAATTTTTCTCAGTTTTTCGCGAATAAATTCGCGAAAAACACGCAAATCTCTTAGAAATAGCACACATGTCCAGGCCAAGCCGGTCGTTTTGATACCCGTTTTGTGTGTGTGTGACAAAAACTCTGGGAGGAGAAGCGAGCCAAAAAAAGGGTGGAAGAATAATAATAAGAAGAAGAATAAGCGCGGTGGATAACATATAGTGTGCACTTTCAGGCACACTCAATTAAATTAACCATAAAGTAGTAAATTTCTTCAATTCCAAAATAGACTGATGAAGAATTTATTCAGGGGAATTATTATGTGAATTAGTGTGTAAATATGTGTGTGAATTATGTTTCAGGGTGGATGTTTTCTGTTCTCTCACAGCTTTCTGCCTATCACATACGTCAGATCATAGCAGAGAATCCATGTTGCTCAACTGAGCTTGGACCCTGAATGTAAATAAAAGACCGTTTCCAGGATTACAGATGGACTCAAAATGTCAGTTTAAACTCAGCATGCAGATTAAACAGTTGACAGGTAAAATCATAACTTAACCTACAACATCAATCTTAAAAATCAGATCACAATATAAATTACAAAATCAATGTGTTCCAGAATTTTCATATAATTTGTGAAAAAACATCAGATGATGCCGCCAAAGTGTAAGTAACACGTCTTTGTTAAAAAAAAAAAAAATCTTAGACTTTTTAATATGAATATTAAAGATTACCAAAATAGTGGGAAGGAGATTATTAGGCCTATATCAGCAGCAGATAATGATGGTATGACATCAGAGAGCTGGTTAATGGAATGAAGGTGCAGGAGATGTGTATCATCACACCTAAGAAAACGTCTGCACTCAGCCAAGTATTCAGGGCCCAAATAATTACCCTTAAACACCAAAGTAGAAAGTTTAACTTCCTCCCTTCAGGAGCTGCTATAATGACTACATGATATGGTAATTAAAAGATGATTAAAGATTAGGAGTTTCGGTAATTACACCTTTAACTGAGCTAATGGAGCAATCAGAGAAAATTTGAGATTGTGAGGGGTTTTTTTCTCCTGCACTTTTTTTTAGCTCCCAGGCAGTGTGTTTCATTTTAGTTTGTATTTTTTTTATTATTATCATTTCTACATATTCTGAGGAAAAAGGAGACAGAAAGAAAGAATGAGAATAATTAGAGTGAAACTCACCCACTCATACCATATACAAAATTTTAATATTATTCCTGCATTTATTTTCAAAAAGTATACCCTCCATGGTCACACACACACACACACACACACACACACACACACACACACACACACACACACACACACACACACACACACACACACACAAACGCACAAGACCTGCTAGGAAGCAAAGATGAACAAAGATGTCAGCTAGATCAGGCTCTTTTTGAGTCTCTCTTTCTCTTTTATTCTCTTTCAAACACTCACACACACACACACACGCACGCACGCACGCACGCACACACGCACGCACACACACATGTTCTTGCTTACACTTGCCTCATGTTCTTCGGGTGTGGATTAGGCCTTGTTCAACCAGTTTAACCTTATAAAGCGCCATGACAGGCTGCTAAAGGCTTTATGTCAGGGTCTGGCCTATAAAACTCTACTTCTTGACAGCACACACAGACACACACACAACAGGCAAGGAGGATTGGACACAAAGACACTAATTAGCATATGCAACACACATGCATTTACACATACACAGATTGTTAAGTTTATAAGGTTGCTGGCATTATGGGACCTGAAACCTGAGTGCAGAGTTGAGACCAGAAGGTAGGGCTTTAGGGAGTGTAGCTGACTGAACTGGCAAAACCAAAAGCTTATTATGTTGATATTTACCTAATTTAAATTTGCCCATTTGTATTGTATTAAGTTCAGAGTGCTTTCAAGTCATATCCACTAAACAGTCTGTATATTTTCCCTAAATTGGGATATTTATATTGTTTTGCACTGTTTTGGCATCTGCTATTCTCCATACTGATATTTCCATACTGATAGTTCCACCTCTCAAACTGGACTTCATGAGTCGTATTGTACATCTCACCAGTAGTCAGCAACACAGGGTTGTTTTTGGTCTGACTGCCTGCTTGCTTGCAGTCATGGAAACTGATCCTGGAAAAAATTCTGTGATGTTTTTGAGATTCAAGAGAAATTCAAAACCAGTCACCAGACAAGAATGCTCATATTGGGCAATTCTGCAAAAGCCCTGTTTACATTTATTGACAACAACTACAGCATGAGTCCAGAGGAAGTTTGTGGTAATGGCAAATAAACTATGCTTAGGGTTCATGATTCATGGTTTATTTATTTGTCATTCAGCAGCAGCAGGGTGAACAGGCTGTTTCTGGCTGGGTATTGTCTTATATTTTGTACAGTATCCTTTGGGCTCTGCACAGGCTCCTCATCAAACCATTATCACTGATGCACCATAGAAGGATACTAATAACACTAGTGCTGACTAGCGTTCTGGGCACTTTTAACCACCTGCTGCTAAGCCCTCCTGTCCAGGCTCTGCAGCTCTACTCACTTTAATTTTCAAGAGGGCTGTCCTAACATCCACCGATGTTTACAGAGATACAGACATACAGTGGCTGGTCTTCTGGGGTTAGGGTTAGGGTTGATCAAACTTGACAGCTGACTTTTTGTTGAAAACATCAAAGCGAGCATTAAAATGTGTTGTGACTTAGCCTCACACATAATGGAGGTGTTCCTACTTTTGTATCCTGTAATGGTCTGGATCATCTACCACATACCTTTGGTATTGTTGGCGCTGACGTCTCTCTCCTGATGTCTCTGCCATGCTTCCTTGAGGCCAGCACCAGATAAATATGAACTGATAGAGCAAAGTGGGTACAGGGAGGGCTTTGAACCTGCCAGGAATATTGGTTCAAACATGGTCTGTTGTTTCACAGGTTCTCATACATGCTGTAAGTGAAGGGTTGGGTATTCAGTTGGTTAGAATCTTCAACGTAACCACTAGATGCTACCTATTCCTACACACTGGACCTTTAACATGCCAAGGGAGAAATTTGTTTATGTGCTTGTGATGTAGCATGCAATGTAGCCATACATTCGGATTCAAAGATTCCACCTCCCAATACGCATACATTTTCAAGTAACATAAATGGGTCCAAACCTGGGCATTCAGGCCTACAGCTGCTGAGTTGTGGGCATACATGGCTTTTATTCTGAAAACTCTGTCTTTACAGTCAACTCAGGACACAAAAAAGAAAAGGTTGAACAAATATAAATTCCTCAAACAAATATATCACCACTTAAATAATAATATACACACATCAGTCAGTAATGAGCTGTTTAGAGACTGAAGGCCAGGGTTTAGAGCCATTTTTGAAATCTCCTTACTCAAGATGGTAAATGGTAATGGTAATGGTAAATGGTGAATTTGGAATGTTTATATATTTATTTTTATACACACACAGCATGCTGGTGATACTTTGTGAATGAATGTCCACAATATGGATGGATGGATGGTTGGATGGATGGATGGATGGATGGATGGATGGATGGATGGATGGATGGATGGATGGATGGATGGATGGAAGGAGGATATTTAATGTTGGACAGGAAGGTGGATGTCTGAGGTGAGAAGTCATTTCGTTGTGGTCTCTGCAATGTCTGGACAGGTTTCCTGGTTTGAACAGCCGTCGGTCATGGTGTTTGTAGGGTGAGATGAGCATGAAATTACAACTAGACATTTCACCATATCCCAGCCTGAACACAAGCTCTCCTGAGTGCAAAATCTCTCTTTGTCTCGCTTGTTTATTTATTAATTTCTTCTTCTGCTTGTGCCACATGATTATGATCATAAAATGTCATAAAAGTTCAACTACATTTAGCTTTTATAATTGCAGCTAAATGAATACCATATTTATTATATTATTGTAGTGTCATTACTTTATGAGTTTATTTAAGTGTTAAAGTGTGAAGAATATTGTCTGGAAAAAAAAAAGTAATAAGAATCTATAATAATATTTTGAAACAGTATGCTCACATAGTTGGACGCTAATGATTCCATGGCCGTTATTCTGAAACTGATCTGATTCCTTTGGGTGTGTGATCAATAACTGAACATGGACCAGTTTCAGAACTGTGAGAGACACCTTCATGTGTGTTCACGTTGAATACAGAATTCAGCTGAAAAAAGAAGAAAATGTTATGGGTAAAATGGAGAGAGGGAACTTAATTAATCTCTCTCTGTATGAATGTAAGATCAAATTATACTTAGTTAGGATAATAAAATGTTATGTCAACGATATGTAATGATTATAGAAACGTGACTACAGAGACAAACACACCACATACCGAAAGTTCAGTTGAAATGACAAGAACTTCTTTTCATCAGAAGTCTTCTTTTAATTATCCATATATTCGTGTCACAAGTTTGTAATTGCTAACATTAACATTTGATTATCATGTCATTTTTTGTCAGCTGAATATCCACATTAATATAGCAAACTGAGAACAAAGAACATTATACACGAGTATTATGAACATTATATCTATTATACTTTTTATACTAACAAAAAAAAATCAACTAGCCGTCACAGCAGCTGACAAGCCATTTATCTGCAGATCCTATAAAAGTCTTCCCCTGCAGCCACAGTGGTTGACTTTTTACTTAAGGGAAGCTTCACATGATAAAATACCTTTTCTTCATCATAAAACACTTTGAGTTTAATAATGAGGCTTTTCTTAGGTTCTGTGAAAATGGAAATGGACACTGATTATTCCACGCTGTACTTGAACCCATGACAAACCACATACCTCTCAGTATAAAACCCAGAAAGACTAGATACATTTAGCTTTAATTTCACTGTAGGATGAAAGTGATGAACTTGATGTACAATGAAGTTAATGAGCTTTTAGTTAATTACAGTGGCTGTAGTTATTAAATAGTTAACATTAGGCTATATTTGTGTCTGAGAAGCCTGCAGCTCAACCAGCAGTTTTATCAATGCCAGTTATAACTCAGAAAAAACATCTTGAAGACACGACAAACATGCTGAATCACCTTTCTTTATAAATCTTTTTTTTTTAACCTGCATAAGGCTTCTCTTTTTTCTTATATAATAATAATTTATTGATGGTGTCTCTGCAGTGAGATTTGTATTCTGTCCATTTTTTGTATTTCTTGTTGGAGTCTCAATATGTACGTGAGTCTTTCCATGTGAAGTATCTCCTCTACTGTGTCCAGCCACTTCTTCAGAGTAGGAGGCTTCTCTCTATACCATTTCCTGGTGATTGCCTTCTTGGTCGCAGAATGTTAACTAAATATCACCGTCTCCAGCATGTTTGTTGTGTAGATGAAAATTAGCTTTTTGTTTTGGGAGTGGTAAAGAACCTGATCATATTTTTTCCAGCAGAATTCTTTCCACATCCTGGAGCTGGTGGTGGTTTACTGTACATCACATATGTTAAAACAGTCCTCTTTAGTTAATGGCATGTTACATTCTTTCACCCATCTGTCTCTTATATACAGTATAGAAGTTCCTCTGCTCTTCTCTACACCCTGGCACAGTGTTGAAACCACTCTTCCAGTATTGTTTCTATATGCATTACACAATGTTACAGTTCCCTTATTCAGCTCCTGGGGAAGATCTGGTTTTATTTCTTTCTCAAAGTCTCTAACTTAGTAATACCTAAACTGATTGTAAGCCTCCAAGCCATATTCCTTCTTCAGTTTTTAAAGCTTTTAATTTTGTCCAATCAATTATTGTGCATATCGCTGTAATTTCCTTTTTTGTCCATTGTTCAAAACTGCTATACATTTTATTTAAATGTCTTAATATACACAATATACTCTTTCCACATCATTGGAACAAACCAAAGAATGCTGGTATGCCTTTGGTCTTCAATGACTGGTGCTTTGATGATGTGTACTGGTTTCATGTTATGGGTGTTGTTTTTTCCCTATGCTGTTGATAAATGAGTTTTTATTGAGGCTTGAAACACACAGATGGAAACCATACCACCTCTGAGATCAGGTCAAGTGTCTCATGTGAGGTTTAGATTTTCTCAGCGTCCTCTGTACCAGCGATGGAATAACCATATGCCAGCTGAGGGAAGATCACATGTCATTGTCAGACCTTTCTAGAAACAGAGCCCCTGGTGTGTACAGATACGTGTTGTCTAACCTGAGTCAAGCTTCTCAGCAGGGAAAAAAAACAAAACTAAACTCATTAAATCCACTTGATCAATTCATACACTTAAGTGTAAAGTGGTAATACAAAGTTAATATTCCTTGCCAACAGGTTCCAGATGGAATCTGCAAACTCCTTCAGTGAAACCAATTGGAATTCAATTGAGTCTATTTTACATTCAGACTTTATTTTAACCTGCCAGCATCGGCTGGATACACTCCCTTTTTACTTCCCAGACTCAGATCTATGCAGTGGAGCGAGGAAACCACTCCAACCACGTTACAAGATTGAATTTCATGTTTTAGCACGCTGTGGCAGATGCTCCTTGTATAGCCTACAGGTAGGAGGAGTACAAATGAACTCTCGATGTCAGCGTTTTCCCTCTGTTCACTTTCCAGCAGGAAAAAAAAAGCAGGCAGAACATAAATGAAAAACAATTTGGAATAAATTTGCTCTATGATTGCAACTCTGTGAGAGGCCATATTTCGTCATGGCTGGAAAACATACGTGCATGCGGCCCTAATCTCAGAGGAATGACATTAGATGAGTTTGGTCGTTTGTGTTTCAGGTGCAGCTCCGGAGGGCCCCTTTACCTTATCAATTTGTGTGTAAGTGTGTGTGTTTGTGTGTGTGTGGTTGCTGAGAGGCAAACATTTTGCATTTTTAATTTCTGCACCTCTTATAGATGGATGTGTTGTGTCACTGTGTGTGTGCTATGACCACCAGGGAAATGTGTGTTAACAGGTTCTAAAGAGCGCCCATCCCCAGCTAAAGCATTAATGTGAGAACTTAATTAAGGCGACAGTAAGGAAAGCTATTATAGGTAAGCTGTTAGAAATTAACCAGTCAATCTAAGGGCGTCTAAATTGAATTTTTGCTGAAGCGTCCGGCGTTCAACTCATCAAATCTCATCTCCTTTTGCTCCCCTTGACCCCCTGGGTTCAATTTAGGTGTGAGTTTGTGTGTGTGTATGTGCCTGTGTGTGTTAGCACAACACAACATAAAGATGTACCCTTTTATATTAGCAAGAATACAGAACTCAATTAGGAAAGCGCTTTAGCAATCCAATTAAAAGTCTTTGGACAATTCCTGCTCTTCACTCCGCTCCCTTCTCCCCTACTAATAATAAAATAACACACACATATCCTCTCTCGCTCTCTCTACCTTGTCTTAATAATGAAACAACTTAAAAACACACCAGGGTTTTAAATGAAGGCTTTAAAAGGTTGCACCGCGCTTTCTTTCTCCCCCTCTCATTCTCTATTGGTCTTTTCTATTCATTCTCTCTGTTCGCACCTAAAAGGCCAAACAATTGATGAGTGTGTTGACTCGTGGATTGAAATGAAGTGGCTGCTGTTTGAACAGGTGTCAGAGACAGGGAGCAGTCTTGTCTTATGTTTTCCTGGCTTTTTGATTAAAGACTAAATAAGCCAAACGGTCCTTTCAATAGTGTGTATGTGTGTGTGTGTGTGTGTGTGTGTGTGTGTGTGTGTGTGTGTGTGTGTTGTTAGCGGACGCCTTGTTAATTCACTCGTTTGCCTTGCGTTTCCATGGCCACGGGAGACAAGACACTTGGCAGTGGCCATCCGTCTCCCTTGGCAACCCCTAGGCACGCTCAGATCAATTCTGTATCCCATAATAACATGTGCGTGCGGGCCAGGCTGTGGGTGTAATTACCTGGTGTGTCTCTGTGGTAACATAGAAAAGGCTTTTATTAAATTAGCCCAGTGGGTCGGCATTTATAGAGAAGTGTCTGGAGAGGCAGAGAGGCTGGTTATACAGTAGAGCACAGGGACAACTTAGCCAACATTCATCATCCAACATGAAGGGCAGTCTCGCTGAATTTGCTGAGAGTCACTGCTTGTAGAGAAAAGTCCAAAGATGGGCAAAGTTTTACTTATGCAACACAAACTCATAACCTCCATGAACTCTGGACAGCAGATTATATGTTGAGGACACAAAGAGCTGTTCATCAGGATTAAATTCTTACATGAAATGAAATGCTGGATAAAAAATGAAATGCACCAATTGAATATTTTAACCATTGTTAGTTATAAAACCCAACAACAGTACGTGTCATTAAAGAGTTATTAACACCACTCACAGTAAATATGAAGCTGCCGCAAGTGGCAGTAAGTTAGTAATTTGGCACAGGTGTTCACACTTTCTCCCTCTCTCTGACTCCTGAGAGAGACAGAAAATCTCTAAATGAACCCCTCAAACAATTGGCCACAGATGCCAAAGTGTAGATCGTATCAAAAAGCCGAAATGACCATGAGCATCCTCATCTTGTAAAACATTTCTGTGCTAAGTTTCAGTGGTGAATGTTAAAAACTGTGACCTCATGAGTTTGGGAAAGAACAGGTACTCCCTGTGCCTTTTGGAAATTTCTCACCAATTTACATGGGAGTAGATGGGGCTGTGAGGGGGTTTTGCTGGTGCATCTGTGCATCCCATACCCAAACTAAAGATCTGACAGCTTCAGCAGATTAATAGGAGTGAGATGACAAATTTCCTACGTTTTTATCTATGATCTTTTTCTGTGGAGTGAAATTTGTGGCCTCGAGAGCAGTTTACAAATGAATTTTTCAACAGTTTTTTCTCTACCTCTCTTTAGCGATGTGGTCACACATTCCAGCTCTCAAACATTCTACCAATACACACCCATTCATTTTTTTGCTGTGTTTTTGGGCGACTTGTAGGCAAACTGTTTGGTGAAACGCTTAGAAAAGTCATAGCCCACGTAACCCGGCCGAGACGGTCTTTTTTCTGTATGTGCAAAAAATTTATTTTAAAAATGCAGTAGTAGGGTGCTGAAATTTTCTGGGATACGTAGGAATAATAAGTATGGGCAATAGTAAATTGTGCACCTTGTCAGCACACTTAATTAATTATTGATGGTGCCACGTTTTCTTGTGATAAATAAAAAATGTAAGAGAGTCTGGTTCCTGGAAAGAAGTTTCACTTGATAGCAGTGATTTAGAAAAACATCTTCTACTTTTAGGGAAGACTTTAAAAAATGGTTCTTAATATCCAGAGAAATTAAAGTAAGAAAGATCTGCTAATGACTGATGTTCCATCCACATTGGAAGATGCTCATCTGACATGCAGTGCACTGAGAGATAATTACAAGGAAATTACATAGTGAGAATAAGTTGGTTACATATCAGAGTCACAACGTGTCACTGTTTTACTCATTTAAGATCCTGATGACATCTTTATGTCTTGCTTTCCCATTCATCTCTACTGTAGGTTTACACACTCTCTTATTTAATTGACATTAGTGTCCTCGAAATTAGGAATTTTAAGATATAACTCTATTATAGTCATGAAGCAATTATCTCATTATAATGAGACAAATTATTGATTCATGAGCTAATCATAACAGCAGCAGTATAAAGGGGGCACAGTGTCATCTGTAGGGCATGTGATGATAAACACATGCACACTGGTCATGTCTTTGTTATGGTCATGTGATGAGTATGGTCATGTAGTGACTACAATGTTTTAGCTCATCACTGTCATCACCACACATTTTTTTCTGGGGTTGATCTCATGCTATTGGATTGCACGATGCACAAAATCACTCTGTGAACATATACTGATTATATTATATGTATGTACTTATTTATTAGATTTTGGTACTTGAGGCAATGGAAAAAGCTGTATTAAGATATTATCAGTTCATGAAGTTTTTACGCCAAATATGTTTGCAGCTAGTTGTCTTCAGCAGACACTGGGGAACATCAGTATTCATTTGGAGTCCTGTTTCTGACGAGCTAACATAGTCTGGTATTCCCTTGCACTAATCTTTGCAGGTCGTCAAAGACAAAGCTTTGATGCTGAAAATAGCTCAAGACTGAACCAAATACTAAACTATGGTATACCAAAACAGTAGCTGAAAGAGGCTAAAGTTTCTGCGGGTTTATCACTGTGATACAAATAGTTCACATTGCACACAGTCATTTGATTGAATGTAAGGGTGAAGTTCATTCTTCCTGTTTGTACATGTAAATCTATTTTTCTCACATTTCAGTGGAAAGGATTGGAGTGCCTTTGTTGAATTTATTTAGTCTATGCACTTTTATGTTTTTTATTTCATATTTTTCTTTTTTTGGAATAGTTTTCCATGTTTGTTTGGTATGTATTAGGTACCTGATGGTCAAGATTTTAGTATCACATTTCTCTATGTGTTCAACTGTCACTTCATATAGATAGAGATTCATACAGGTTATTAAGGCAACCTTTCATATTCCTCAACATTAACCTTAATATTTTTTGCCATGTGCATATTATAGATTTTTGGATGTCTCTTTAATGATATTTTATATTTGCATCCTTTCTTGACTTGCACTTGCTGCACACTAATAACAAAGCTCAGTCTTATTTTATCTTAGGTTACTCAAGAAGTCACATGCAGTGAGTAACTCCACATGCTTTCCTTTCATATATTTTATGTAAGTTTGTCCTGTGCAGCTTATTTTATTTGTTGAGTTATGGGCAATGTATGACGCTTTGTAAAGATTTTAAATAAGATGATTGCACATTAACACTACCCAGGCAGCCAGGAAGTCAGCACTTAAGGCAGGTAATGTGGAAATTAAACATGGTGATTCAGAGGTTGGTCAAATTAAACTGGAAAAGTGGGTCTGGTGGTGCCTGCCAAGGGAAGGGGCCAACAAAGATACACCATGAGTGAAGAACTGAAGCACAAGGACAATTTATTCTCTCTTTTGAAGATTGTTTTGGTGCTGCTTCATGGGACACAATATTTGTGGCTGAGGTAAAGGAGGAAGGGAAGATGAGAAGGTGGAAAAGAAAGGTGGTGACAGCTGATATACTGTAGCTTTTACTTATTTCAGACTATTCATAATTCACATTAAGAGAAATGTTGAGCATTTGTGAGGGATTTCCTGACCTGGTCTGACCAGCAGACTTTGTAACAATCAGCCACATTTACGATCAATCAGACTTTAACCACATCAAACATTCCACTGCTTCGTGCATTGTGTTTGAAAATCACCATCTCTGTTCATCTGGATCGTGAATAAAGTCTCTGTGTGAATTGATGCTCCTAACATTTTTGAAGAAGCAACAGGGTCAATTCTCTTTGTGGAATAAAAGTGGCAGCAGTGAAGTGCGTGAGAAGAACAGCAGAAAAACCTGACATGAAAGTCTTGAGATGAATACAGTACTTTCATTAAGACCAAAACCAGACCAAAGAGGAAAATCATTTTAATATAACAAATGAAATTCCCATTCACGTTCCTCTGACAACGTTCATGTCTGACAACATCATTCATCAGTGCAGGTTTGTAGTTCTTAGAATTTCTCTACTCTATGTTTGTTTTTGTTTTTTCTTTTGTTTTTTTTTAATCAGCGCACTAATCAACTCATTCTGTGATTGATTTTTTGATTTTCTTTTACATGAAGGACAAAATTTTCCATTACTAAAGAAATTAGAAATGCTGCAATTATTGCACTTTTAAAAGGCACAAAATTAAAGAAAATACCAGCACACAAATACACAAATATATATTGCAGTAATTTCATTTATTTTTTAATACCAGTTACTTAAATGAGTAGGAGGCTGGGATCTAGAAGATCAGTCTAGAAAACAGTGATTTAGTATTTACTTTGTAGATTTCTCATCCTAGTGCACAGTATAAATGTGTCAATATGCAACCTGTACATTCAGTATTTGTGAAGCAATGAGCTTTAATGCAATTTATTTATTTCATCAATTTGACCGCGAGCAGTTCTGTGTCTTTGAATAATTACATTTATTTTCAGTTTTTGTTTGAAATGGTTTTGAACATAGTCCATCTGGACAGTTGCAGAGTGTGAGTGTCCACATTGCACTACAACAGTAGATCAACAGCCTTGACCAAGTCAATTTGTTGTGCCCTCCTGACAATTCCTCTGTTCTGTTTTGACATGCAGGTAATTCACTCTGACAACTCAGAGTGTCATCAGAGCGGGCCGCTCTCCGAGCATTCATGTGTGTGCGCATGTAACCTAGTGTGTTTCTGTCAGCGCGTGATGCCTGATGAGTCTAATGGGCCATGCAGGTTATTTATATGCATCACAGTCAGCAATTGAGATGTATAAATGGACTCTGTGTTGATTTTCAACCAGCGAGCACTCCTGCCACCCGCTCATTGCCTTGATTAAGGCTGTCATGTCTACTGGTTGACTGATTAACACTGTCACCAGTCCTCAGCTTGCAGCACCCTTCTACACTCTAAAGTATGCTGCCTTACACCATCACAGGTGATTAGCATGAGGGAACCATATCATGGTGCTTGTTTCATGCTAAGTAGGGATAATTTGGGGAAGATTCTACTTGAAATCTTTACTGATTCGCTGAAGTTTTGGGTTTTTTTGATTTCAGAGAATATCTCAAACATGCACACAGTCTTGCACAGTTTTACCATGTAACCTTGTTTAGATGACAGCCTGCATGCATAAACTCTCCAGAAAATCTGCAACTTTCTCACATTCACTACCCAGATCAGCACACTCTGGCTACTGTACCTTTACTACTTCTTCTGTCTGTATGACATGCAACAAATGAGATAACCCTCCACAACATGAGTGGGGTGTTGCACTTCACACAGTAAATTCAGTGCTTGCTTTCTTTTTTTAGTTCATGTCTTTCATCACCAACATAGTCCAGTGAAAAGTCTGCCGTACTGGTGACAGTACTTCTCAAGAGCAAAGCTGTATGTCAGCCCGAGAGGTGCTGATTCAGACCACATCACACTTAACTGTGAAACGGCCGAGTGGAGCAGACCATGGTACAGTGAAGCTAAAATGAAACCATTTTAAGCAGAGGTGCAGCCCTGATGTCGCTCGACTCCAAACCTCAGCTCTGTCCAAACACTGTATGAAACATAGATGTGGTCTCTATGATGTCACCTACAGGTTTCTGAAGAGCCAAAGTGAAGCTCAGTGTGGAGGCTCTGACTGTCTCCATCTTAGCAGTCCTGCTTCCACCACCTACTGGCTTATATAAAGATTTTATAATTCTACTTTGAAGGTCTGTGTCACAGTGGCTATGAGTGAAATGCACAAGAGGGAACATTCACTTTCTGTAGTTCCATGACTCATGGGAGGATCCATACTCTGACTATTCACTATGAAGTGATGAAGAGGAAATGGAATGAATGACAAACATACATCACATATACACACCATTTGACACATTCAGGTGTTATCAGCACATGCAGACATCACAGCTGTGATACTGTTGGAGCACTAAAACCTGAGGGTTGACTTCAAAATAAAATGGCATATTTATGTGTTGCCCTGTTCACATTGCACTGAGCTTGAAACACAGTGTGTCTTTTTAATCACCTCGTTTAAGGGAGACAGTAAAATAGAGAGAATAGTGAAGAAAAGATGAAAGAAGTGCCCCCAGTGATTCGATGGTGACCGGGTTACCACACATCCATATTTGGGCAAAGCACTTGGATTGGTCAATTGGTTGTTAGGATAGCCAATGGGATTGTCATAGTATTTTTATCAAGCACAGTGATTGGTTGTTTTTTGGAAAGCCTCTCTCCCCCACCTCTTAGATACACAGCAGGGGTTTTATGAAAGGAGTGTGTAGCACCGACTCACGCTGCTTTCTCTTTGTCTCTCAGTGTCTCTCCCTCTCTCTCATACACACACACACACACACACACACACACACACACACACACACACACACACACACACACACACGATCAGGACGATGGTTATTCATTGTTCTAAATTATATGCTACTGTCTGATTTTCCGCAGGACATAAAATACAAAAAATAAATAAATAGATGTGAAAATACAGAAACTTTTTCTTTAGTGACATTTTTCATTTATTTATATATTTCTTTTTTTTTTATTTATGCCCTATTTATTCATTTATGCTAATGTCTTTTTTTTGTCCTTATTATTATTAGTGGCTTTCTATGTACAACCCAGATTGAAAACACCTTTGCAGTCTGAACAGTCTTGTAGATGCAGCAGTATATCGCTTCAGACTGTAAAGGCGTATACTGCGTTTACCAACAGTTTTCTGAATACAAGACAATACAAAGCAGCCTCCTGGAATCATCATGTAGAAACAAGTGAAGCATATAGTGGTATTCTCAAATACAAATGCAAAAATAAGTAATATAAAAGAAAAGAATATAATGCACAAATGTTAAAATAAAACATTTGAAATAAAAGTTTTTTAATTCTTGCCTTCTTCTCTGCTTGTTAAAATGCTGCCAATGTACATCAAATCTTAAGTGAGCACCATGAGTAAGGATTGTGGAGGCAGCATCCTGCACACATGTCAGGGAGTGGCTGCTTGAAGGCCCCCCTCCTGGAGCCAAACTGTGGGGACAGTTTGAACACTATTTGGCTTTTCATCTAATATGTACTATGCAGCTGTTCTCCTAAGACCACAACAGAACGAAGCAACCAAATGTGTTACCTCCTCCTGAGCTAATTTAAATGAAGGTGCTGTATATCTGCGTGTTGTGTGCACTCAGCCAGCAATTATCAGAGCACCATGGCAAAGAGTGCTAATCCAACTACACCTGGGTTAAGGATGGCATGCAGTCAATGGAGGGCCCTTAGAAGTGTGCTTCCACTAATGTTTTTGTGTATCCCACTGTGTGGCTTTGCCCAGCCCTCTGCTGATCTGTGGGATATTAATGAACAAAAATCAATGTTCTGTCATTACAAAGGTGCTAATACATTTTTAAAAATTTGCAGTACATCATCATCATTCTTTCTCTTCCTCCAACAAGTTTTTTTTATTTTGGTGTCATCCTTCAATCTGCCTGTTCTTGCCTTGATTTTGTCAAAGGACTGATAAATATAATCATCGTTCTTGGTGTGTGTTAACAAGAGCGACGGTAAGAGATGTCATGTAGTGAAACAAGCTGCGTCTTTTATCGTAAGCCCAAAGTGTTTCACTAGGCCTCACTGGCAGCAGTCTTTGAAATTAAACTGTGGCTTGGTTTCTCTTCATTCTCTTTCATGTTATAAAAGCTGCAAATCTTTCTGGGGCAAACAAAGACCTTTTGGTTACTTTCTTCATTAGCAGTTCATTAGTAAAATCATTTGTAATGAATTTTTTTGACTTTGTGATAAGACCAGTAATTTATGGCAGAGTTGGCCTGCTCAGTTTAACACTGTGTGTTGTCTTTCTCATTAGTTCAAAGGTTTGTCCTCGGTCTAACAAAAAGGATTTTTATATAAAGCAGGGAATTGCAGCTTGCTTGAATTGGGCCACCAGTGCTGTACTTGAACATCAGTTTTCTGCTAGTAAATCTTAACTACCACGATCTAACTAATGTGGAAGGAGGTCTTCTCATCGAGTGACTGCTGGGGTAAACGCCAAAAAAAGGAATGTCTAAAAGAGAACCTGTCTCCCGCTGTGCTGGTTTTCCAGACTTGGCGGGAGTTGGGCCTGGAGTCTTCTGGTGCATCACCAGCCGTACACAGATGGCTCACAGCTCTGCATTTGTATCAGGTCAACATATAAATGCAGACAGAAACTAAAGCAAAATGTTTCAGAGACAAAGGTTATTATTTGTTGTCCATCAGGGTCTCACTTCTCCTCTCATCCGTCGTGTTACAGTTACCACTGGAATATATTGTAAGATATTTATTTTAAAAATGAGAATAAGGTTTTATTTTTTCTGAACTATGTTTATTTTGGATAATAGGCTGCTATGTGCTGATTATCTGCCACTTGATAGCTGTGAGATGAGGATTCATCTCAATCATGCCTGCATTCTCTCTGTTATATTGTATTTCTGACGAGTAGATACAATCAAAGTGGGTTTTATTTTAAAGTATATTTATATATGCTAGTGCCTCTGTATATTTTTGCTATGTGTGTGTTTGTGCATGTGCATCTAACATCAGTATTTCAAACTGATGCTCTGTAGTGTGTCAGCTTTCTTGTCTTCCTCCTTCTTTTCCTCATATTAAATAAGACCTACCTCCTGTAAAGATAAACTTTAAGCTCTGGTAACATGGCGGACACAAAAATATTGTTGTCTACAGCTTGCTTTTCCAGGGTGTCAGCTGCTAAGGCTGGCACTTTTAAGGATGGAAAAACATCTTGACAGTATTTTGAGAGAATGGAAAGACCCGGAGAGTCCATAATGGAAGAAGATATCACACAGTATTAGCTGGGTGGCACTGTCATATTGTGAATAACTCTGCTCTGTTGGAGTATATTTTCTCCACAAAAGAGTCAGTATGGTTTTCAGTCAGTTGTGAGACAGGAGTCGACAGTACAGTACGTGTGCCTCAGTTAACTGTCTGGTTAGTGGCTGAGAGCACAAGTCACTATGTCACCAAGCTTCTCCAAACATCAGTCATTTAACGAGGATGTACATTTCCCTGTGTGACCAGGCACTCACACTGTATTGTTACAATGTTATAGTGTTGTACAGCCACTTCAACAGATTATTATAAAACCAACAATAATAAATTCAGGTATTAGTTGTTAAGACAATCAGAAAAATGACCTGTTAAATGTATACTCAAGACAAATAGAGGGCAGCAAATCAACTGAGCAACCACTAAGTGCTACTAACTGCAGTTGCTGTTAGTTAGCCCAGTTGGTCAGATAGTGAAGCTAGCTTTGGAACAAGTCCAAAACACAAAGATATTCAGTTCACTATCATGTATGACAAACAGAATCAGTGAATTCTCACATTTAAGAAGCTGGAACAAGAGAACTGTGGCTATTTTTGTTTGAAAAATTCTGGAAAAAAAATATTTGTTTCTGTGTGTCAACTAATTGATAAATCCACTAATTATCATAGGCTTGCTGCAGACTCTAACAGCTGCTCAGTGAATTTAATTTATAATATGATATGACAAATCAACATGGGTGAGAAATGAGAACAGTTCTCATTTCTCACCCATGTTGATTTGTGTGTCATTAGAAAGTTCTGACTATTCTCCTCTAACTGTTGTGCTGTGGACTTTGGACATCTCATTATGGATCGTTGTGTTCATGTGCGTTTCTCAGATTATACTAAGACACTGTTAACTTTTCATGTACACTTTTTTTTTTTTTATGTTCCCTTTCTGTGTAATTTAACTAAATAAACTAGATTAGCTATTAGCTGATTCTGAGGCAGGCCAGACTGAGAGCACCAGGAGCTGTGGACCACCTGTATGAGCAGGTTTTCAAGCCTTCAGGGTGGGGAGGACACAGCAGGGACTGTCGGCAGGGAGGGACCAGGAATTGGCACCAACTGGTGCTGGTCGAGTGGGCGATGAAATTGGGCTCAGCAGCCCACCAATGAACATGGCCTGACTGGGACCGAGCACAGTTTCTGAGGCTGACGGTGGCCAGTTTGACAGCAGGAAATTAAGTACTGAGGTGATTTACA
Organism: Collichthys lucidus; assembly: GCA_004119915.2. Taxonomy (NCBI): domain Eukaryota; kingdom Metazoa; phylum Chordata; class Actinopteri; family Sciaenidae; genus Collichthys; species Collichthys lucidus. The sequence goes on from CM014080.1 coordinate 40,394,909, forward strand.
GCGGCTGCGATAACTCTAACAGAATAATGTGTGCTAGGAAGTAAAGGAACTTTAAAATTTAGAGATTTATGAATGGAGTTTGATGTTCTTTGCTTACAGGTGAGAAAAAAGTGTGGTACGATGACCTCTCCTGATATCTCTCAATAATCCCAGTAAACACGGCTGAACCACAACTGAACACTGCCTCTGCCTCCAGGGACCAGACAACCATAGTAGTTCGAGGCAGGAACAGGAGAGGCATGAAATGACAGAGGAGCTGGTGGGTGGTCGGCCATCAGCAGCCTCCAAGGCTAGAGTGGGGATTATAGCAGGGTCAGACCTGGGAAGAACCACCTTGTTGTTGTCGGTCTGTGGGCAGACTGCTGCAGTGATTCACTGTCACATCTTGAGGTACAAAGTGGTTTTACAAGACAGGATGAGCCGAGGTTAGTAACTTCAGGAGCTATCTCAGAACATCAACGACCTCCCTCGTCATAAACTACATAGCCATGTGACCATGCCTCCTACAGTGGTTGTTCTCTGCTTTGTTCCACGTCAGACATTTCTATTCCCGGAAACAGACACATATTCATGCTTCACCTCACTAAAGCAATGATGTCTTTGTATGCATAAACCAGTGTGCCCTTTGATAGTATGTGACTTACAGACTAGATGAAACAATAGAATTGAATACACTGGACCTGTGGCTCTCTCCATTTGTGCTGTTCTCTGTCTTTTTCTCTGTGTTGTTTTACCACCAAGTGAACATTATCCTTGGCCAGCCATGAGTGTGTGAGTGTGTGCGTGTGTGTGTACTGTAGTTCAAAGGCAGCAGCAGTCAAAGGCCTCCTGCCGAGTGTGTCAAACTAAAAAAATCTCTCTGAACTCCGAATTAACGCCATCTCCCTATCACTTCTCTTTTGACAGCGCTGCACCTCCACACCTCCTATTCTCTTTTTCCTACAGTTCTCTCTTCCTTTCCTCTGCTCTGTCCACCTCTCCTCTCCTCCTGTCTCATACTTTACTCATTTCCTTACCTGCTTTCTTTTCATCTTGTCTCACATCGTTCCTGCTCACCTTTCTTGTCCTGTTCTATGTCTGTCCTGCCGTTTTCTTTTGATCATTTCCCCCCATTTCAACCTTCTCCTCCTTCTCTCACTTTTCTTTTTGTGTTTCCTTCTTTCCTCTCCCGTTCCATGTTGTTTTGTTTTTCTAAAGTAACTTATAAGGTATGATTTAAAGCTGGTTCAGACCAAAGTTAGACAAATCGATCATACTGTGAGACCTGTCAGCTGAGAGCTTTTTTTAAACTTGCAGGAGCAGAAGCCAGTTTTGAAAATTTCGGACCAAATTCTCAAAAAGCAACAACTGCTCCTATGACCCATGTCGGCAAAGCAACTAGTGAATGCAGAAATGATGCAGAAGGCATTCATCACTCCCATCTCACAGTATGACTTGAAAAGTTCCTGCAGAATCAGTTAGGGCCTTGAAATGTAGGTTTAGATTCTATGTATACAATGCACAACATTGACAGATCGATTTATTTATCATACTTGGCCCAGCATGACTCCACTGTAAGAAAGATCCGTCATCACAGGCACACAGGGTGAACATATATCAGCGTTATACACAGTACCTGTTAGGGTTCATGTTTCTGCTCTTCTTCTGTTACCCTTGAACTTAACTCCCCTCTTGCCCCTTGATGACTGGCTGTTGTCTTCCCCCCTTATTATTCTGTCTCCTTTTTCTTGTGATCTCATATTTTGTATTTGTTTTGCATCCCCACTCCTCCACCTCCATCTTCCACCATCATATTTGATGTAATGACGTTCATACATTGCTAAGAATGCTTCTTCACTTCCCACGGGTTGCCCCCTTCCTTAACTGCCCTCTCCTTGTTAACTCTTTTTCTTTGACATTCTCGCTCATTTTGCATATCATTTTGTTGCCATGACAACTCGTCCTTGTGTGTCCTCTGTTGCTTTTTTTCCCCAGACATGTAAGATGTAAGTGCAAACAGCAAGGACGTATGACGGGTGAAACACTGGAACTCAAAGATAAAGATGATAAAAAGAATACAAATCAGAAAAAGTGTTTTGAAGACTTTAAAATATTCCTGACAAATTTAATGCTGAAGTTTATCTCAACAAAAAGCACAATAGCAGTTTAATAGTTATGTCCTACATTAGCATGTATTCAATTCAGTCAATTCAGTTCCATTACATGTTTGTCCATTATATCATTATAGTAGATATATTCTATTATATCATATATTATACAACCAAGCTGCAACCTGCATGGCTGTGAAGTGAAGCCAACACAGAAGTGTGAAAAACTGCCATTTTTCAAGTCACCACTTGAGGCTGATTACAGAAAGGGGCAGGTGTGACTCAGGGGTAAAGGTAGAGGCTCCCACAGGAGCGGGTTGTTCACTCATCATAAGATCAGGTGGTTTGGTCGCCAGCACCACCAGTCTGCATGTCAAAGTGTGGCAAGTGTGCCGAGAAAGGCTGTGTCTCAGTGTGTGAGCCACACACCCCAGCTATTTAACTAACTGGCAAAAAGCAGGACCTGTGGGTGCTTCAGTGAGTCTACATCCATGTCTTATACTGTACAGTCAATGTTAAATACATACGGCACTCAGATTTTGTGCCACGGTTATTCTGTTCTTTGATTCAGACCTGAAATGTTTCTGTGTGTACTGGCCAGTTCATGTTGTCATTCATGGATATATATGAAAACCTCAGTGAAGCGTGTGACATTTGATACATGTCAATCTAAAGACATGTACCTGCATTGATAAATAGGACATACAACAGAAATAAATATGATACAAATAAGCCAATATGTGGATCCATATGTTTCCCTTTAATTAAAGTGGGATATCTGAGAGATATGATCATTGTACTTTAATGGTCATCAATAACCTGTTTTAGAGGCTGCTCCATCCTGACAAGAATGGAACGCTCTATTGACCACAAAGAAAAATTCACATCCATCCTTCATAGAAACAACCTGTTTAGACCAACAGTCACTTGTCAACTCCGCTGCAACAACATTACAGTTGAGTTCACTGAATGCTACAAGCTTTTATGTATTTTCCACTGTCAGCAGTAGCTGTCACTCAGCCTTACTGGTACACATTCACATACTGACATGCACCCGCTCTTGGAAATATGCAGCACACAGTTACAACAACAACTGAAACTTTGTTCTGCCAACTTTTTCATTGATGGGTAGGAAGAAAATGTCATAAGTGACACACACACGCACATGTAGAAATGCAGCACAGATATACGCAACACATGCTCAACAAGCTTTTTAGCCTCCCTAATTTCACCTCCTCACCTGTCAGGATGTAGAAACCATGCTGAGATGTACTCTCGATGAGACAATAGAGGTTACTGTTTGTGTGTGTGCGCGCGCGTGTGTGTGTGTGTGTGTGTGTGTGTGTGTGTGTGTGTGTGTGTGTGTGTGTGTGTGTGTGTGTGTGTGTGTGTATGCGTGTGCACGCTACATGGAGAGTGATGAGATGAGTAGGGTGGGAAATCTTTGGTGTGCTAATCACTCTATTCTCAGCTGACATCTGTAGACTTCTATATGCTACACAAACACACACACATTCACAGGCAGCTGTACCTATGGCTTCCAGCTGTTTTGACTAATAAATAAATAATAATAATAAAAGGAAGGTTATATGGCATTATTTAATGAAATATGAATCACTTTTCCCCCTGTTCAATAATAAGTAAAATATTTTGCATGTTTTGCATTGCAGTATTGATACTTCAGAAAAATACATAAATCATTTTTGATCACACACATATTCAATCTACATTCTTCTATTTTGACTTTTGAGGATAAACAAGTGAGACACACTTTTCTTTGTGTCCATGCTTTGATCTAGATAGATAAAGTCTAGATTTTAAATATACAGCGAGTAAAATAAGTATTGAACACATTACCATTTTTTCAGTAAACATATTTCTAAAGGTGCTATTGACATGGAATTTTCATTGGATGTTGGTAATAACCCAAATGATCCATACATACAAAGAAAAGAAAATAAACAAGTTCAGTAATTAAGTTATGTGTAATAATGTGAAATGACACAGGGAAAAAGTTTTGAACACATGGTAAATGGAATGTACTTACATAACACTTTTCTAGTGTTTCGACCATTCAAAGCATTTTTACATTATATCCCATTCACACACATTCACAAACTGATGGCATATGCTGCCATGCAAGCTGCACATCACCTCAAAAACACCATACGAACAGGGAGTGGCAACATCATGGTGTGGGGCTGTTTTTCAGCATACAGTATTGGCAAACTTCATATAATTGAAGGAACGATGAATGGTTAAATGATTTTGATAAAAATCTGTTGCCATCTACCAGGATGATGAAGATGAAACAAGGGTGGACATTTCCTCAAGCTAATGATCCCAAACACACAGCCAAGGAAACTCTCAGCTGGTTTGAGAGAAAGAAAACAAGCTGCTATATTGGCCCATACCAACAGCCCAATGACCTGACTTGAATACAATTGAGAGTCTATGGAAAGAACTAAAGATCAGCTCACCCAAGGCATCTTCAACATTTGAAGACAAAATCACACCTGAGGAATGTATGCGACGAGTTTCTCCATACAAGAGATCCATACATATCTTGAAGCTGTCATTACAAATAGATTTCAGTAAGGGTGGTCAGGTGGATGGGCATGTACTAAAACTCCAGTTAATGTTGGCTTTTTATTAACTGTGCAGTATTTGAATTTTTATTTTTCATAGCAACATTTTTTCTCTAACTTGAACTATACATTAGTTGTTGTATGGAGACATAAATCAGTTTCAGTACATGCCCATCCACCAGCCCACATAAAACCTTTTAAAAAAAAGTCAAATGCACACATGTATAGCATTTTTGTGCACTTAATTTATGACCTGGCATTTTCTCTGAGCTCTGACTTTGTTAAATAATATCAAATTTAATTTTAATTGGTAGTAGAGTAAATAAAAGAGGGTGCAGCTAAACTGTCCACATTGACATTAAAACATGTGCAATAATATGTCACATATTCACAGCCTACTTTACTCCACATCACATATTAGCTCACACTGATTTACAGCATTCAATACAGTCATGAAGAGAAGGAAATGATTTGGTGGATTACATAACTAATGAATAAATTACTGTAATTACCTTTAATTGATGCTTCTCACAGCTATTCTCTCTTGTTGATCTACTGTTATATAACTACAGTGTAGCCTGCAGCAGCGTGAACCTGTGACAAGTTCCTTTTTATATTTTAGGTTATGAGGTAAGATGTTCATCCTTTACAGAACGTAACATTCTCTCCTTTTAACCTCATGTGGATCTGTGAGGGTTTTCTGTTGTTTATATATATTGAATTTAGGATGAGATGCTGTTCATTTATGTGTTTGTTAACAGTCAATCAAATGTGGTGCTGATATGCACAAATGAATAGATCCCACCTAAAAACAGAATAAAATGTGTTTTATGTTTCAATAGAAGCAGAAAGGGGACAGCTATTTAGTTTTCCTTTCAGACATAGACATAGAATGAATATCAGCACCTGTGAGCCATCAGTTTGAATCATTTTTGGTAGAAAAAAATGGTCAAATTAAGCTAATTCTTACTTCACTGATGACCTGTGAGAACTCTGCCAAGGTACTTTGACAACTTTGACAGCCACTTATAATAAAAGGAACTTTTTGGGGTTTCTCCAGCTAGGCAGCTAAACTGAATAATACTTTACTGTGCATTACTTTGCACTTCACACAGTGGACAGCCAGTCTTTAAATGATGTCATCTTATACTGTGTAATGACATCTCCCTCTGCAAAACAATCAGAAACATGTGTCACAGGGTGAAACATTTTTATTCCCAATGGCTTTCTTTTATTTATTTTTTTTTTGGTGAAAAAAATTCTTCATTGAAGAGACATCACTGCCCTATTCTATTTTGACTGGCAAGTGGCACTTTCTCACCAACCTGGAAGACTTTTTTACTGGCTTTAATTGAATAAAACTAGACTTCCTGGTAAGTTTTGAGTTCTGATTCATCTAAAAGTGATGTACTTGCCCCTCATGTATTGGTAGACAGCTTCATGGGTGTAACCTTAAGATACTAGTGTTTTCAAAAGTGTTCTTCAAGATTTAAAAAAAATACCATCATCCAGAAATATGTGTATGTAAGAACAGTAGAGCAAGAGAACAAGCTTTACAAAGCTTACTGTCAGCATAACTATCTGCTTTCCACAAGGATACACTTCATGTCTCCAGTCTACTTATCGGACTAAAATAAAAAAAGAACATGTTCCAGGTTGACTTGTGTGTCTGCAGTCTTACATAATCAGCAGAAGAAGTACACTTGGCTTGGCTCTACTTGGAAGAAAGGTCCAAATTAACAAGCCATATTGAATCTCTGGGTTCGCTTTGTAATTTTCTGTAAACACACTATCATTTCCTGTTATCTCTGCTCAGCTTGACGTGTAGTCACAGACCAACTCAAATGTTTTTCTGAAGTTGAAATTAGTTTGCCTCCAAGGAACCAATGTCACTACACCCTTATATGACTGTTTCATGGCATTATCTGCCGCGTTTGAAACCTCTACTTTCTTGGTTTCAGACTGTTTTTCTCCATAAAATATGATCCAGTTTCTCCAAAGTCAAATAGGTTAAATACATCTCACATGTATATACATAGTGCAGATATATGGGAAATGGTCCCAGAATGTTGCTTTAATTGGAAAGTTTACCAGACCCATCAGCTTTGATTGGGAGCCTCTGTGTTCTATTTATTAATCAGCAACAACATGTTTCCCCTGCTGCCATTCACATGGATCTGCAGTGTGTGTCAGGGTTATGAGAAATATTCATTATTACACATGTCTTACATCATGTGTGTGTCAATGCGTGTGTCTAGGTGTGTGTGTGTGTGTGTGTGTGTGTGTGTGTGTGTGTGTGTGTGTGTGTGTGTGTGTTTGTGTGTGTGTGTGTGTGTGTGTGTGTGTGTGTGTGTGTGTGTGTGTGAGGCATAATTAGTTACCTAGAGAATATGACAAATGACCACCTCCATACTGGAGCTCCCGACACAGAGAAAGAAAGACAGGAGGAAGAAGATGGGGAGACAGAGATCCTCTAAAAAGTATAAATATTTCATGACAGAAACCTCAGTGAAATCCTGTACCTTCAATGTGTATGTTTCCATGCATAGTAGTGTCCAACAGTGATCAGAATACAGCAGCCCTTGTGGATTTTAGCTTTTATTAAAACCCCAGAGCTTCACTGTCTTGCATTAACATCTTCACAATGTTTCCCAGAGCTTAAATGCCGAGGAAATTCATTTCCATAGCCAGATACAGAAACTTTCATCCAGAAATACAAACCAACACACACCATGACAGGGGTAATGTAGACATAACCAGGAAATATTCCACATAGTTATAGACACGAAGATGCCAGTGACTTCACTGAGTCAAGGGTGCTATTAAAGGTTATATCACAAACTTGGATGGTAGTACGTTGCAACAGTCAGAAGTTGGATGGGTCAGAGATAATAGTGAACAGTTTAATGTAGGTCTTATCTGTGTTTGGAGAATGAATGGATATTTTGGCCGTGGGACAAAATGAAGACTGGCAGACAGCCACAATGAAATGTTCATAATATGTCAAATTGAATGTACACTAAAGAAAATGATCCACCTCAGTTTGTTACAACTATTAATATCTTAACGTGTTTTAGTGTAAACTAATTATTGTTCTGTCTGTTCATATATTTTCATATAATCAAAAGAAGAAGTTGCAATGTTTAAGCTCCGATTACTGTATGAAACATGTATCATTTCTTTTTATCTATTATGATTCTGACCATCTGTTCATTCAGAACAAAACTGACAACACAGGAGTTCAAAAGTCTTTGGTATTCTTGTGTATCAAACTAAATGTGCATGAAACCTTTTGATTATAGATCTTTCCATCTATGAAACACTTCAGAAAAACACATGTAATGATGCAGACAACTAGAGATATAGAGCAAAAGTCAAAGAAAAGTATAGTGGTGTCATTTGTAAATGTTTCAATGTGCTTGAGGAGCTAAACTGAGGTCAGAGCAATTTCTGCACTCTCGCCAGTCTTGTAACTGCAGGGGTCTATTTAAAGGCCCGACACCAGCAGGATCCTGTCTGACACGAGCCACAGACGTCTGCACTGTAGATGTAAGTGTGTCTGTGTGTCTGATGTGAAGTGGTAAGGCTCGAGGCTGAGGCCAGAGGCATTTAAATTGGGCCTCTGGAACACAGGCTAGAAAACTACCGAAAGCTTGGAGGAACAGACTTTGAGATTGAGTCAAGTCAAATTTATTATCATCAGATCAATACCACAAATAATTAATATATTGAATAAGGTCTGAATATATGGAATGAAACTCTGAATATATTGAATGAAGTCTGAATATATGGAATGAAACTCTGAATATATTGAATGAAACCTTGAATATATTGATTGAAGTCTGAATATATTGAATGAAACTCTGAATATATTGAATGAAACCTTGAATATATTGATTGAAGTCTGAATATATTGAATGAAACCTTGAATATATTGATTGAAACTTCACTGACGTCAGACCTAGCGGCAGTGCCTGCAGCCATCTTGTGTAACAGTCTGTAAAAGCGAAAGACAATGAGGCCGCCCGCAATCTAGTTGCAGCGATATTAAGCAATGAGGACATGATAAATACACTGGCGAATGCGTGTTGAAATCCTCCCGAAAAAGTTCGCTCAGTTTTTAACTGTTTTGTTTAAAGTTTCGCCATAATCTCATTATGCATGTCTGTCTGTCCGCAGTCCGCTGTGGGAGTAACGTGCCCAAAGCTGACAATGTGTCGCGAATCATAAAATACGTTCAATACTAAACTAAATATTCACCCTGCATTGATCTATATATGCGGGTGATGCTTATTGTATCTAAACAATATATGAAGGGCTTCTCTTTCAGTTCATGCAGTCCGTGTAGCCGCCGCAGCTTCTCCAATCCCGGAGAAGTGTCGCGTCAGAGAGCAGTGCCATTACGCACGACCATTCACTGTGTTTTACCTTCATTAAATCACCTGAAATCTATATCAAGCTAACCATACAGTGTCTTGCACCCTTTCTTGTGTACGGGTGAAGATTGTACACTGAGTCAGGGTCGGCCCTGAAATTTTTGCTCTGGACCGGCCTATCACTGGACGCTTCTGGTTTTTAGCTCAGTAGCTTAAGCAACCGCTCCATATGGAAAGGCTTGCACATATATATATATAGTGCCGTAAAGACATATGATGTAAGAACAAACATTGTATAAGGTAAAACATCTAACTAACTGTGTAACCCTAATTTTTATAACATTAACACAACCCGTTCTCATTTCCAACGCGTAAAATACTGACGATTTGTCACGCCCCTTGACGTCTGATACCTACATAAAAGGTACCCTTCTGCGTCTGTATGAAACACTCTGGGTTGTCAGTTGACTCCAGTATAATCCGTTTGTGCTGGTAAGAGACGCTCAGAGCAGAGCTCCAGCTGTGCATTCACTCCAATAATAACCCGACCACAGCGATACATGACGCTGCAAGCTACAATCTGATTGGACAACTGAGGACCCTCTGCCCGGAACTGTTTTTCTAACTATGTTAAAGATTTCTTTTAATAATATCATCAACGTTTCTCAGCACAAACACTTCGTGTGTGTCACCATTGATATATGACTGATAATAAAAAAAAGGTAATCACTTCTCTGTTTAATGTGCTTTTTATAATGTCTGTTTTTAGACAGAGCTTGTTATCAACAGACCTTTTGAGAAGGAAAATTGAAATTTCCTGTGTGCAGTTTGCGCTGGAGCTGTACTGTGTATATATTCATATACAGTAACAATTTTATTCATGAAAAGCTTTCTGGGCTGCTCAAAGGATCACAAAAGCACCATGCAGCACACTCACCATGTAAGTTTTGTTCAGTGTTTTGTCAAAGAAATTATCAAAGTCGAATTGACATATTTGCTAGGGTGTGTTTTATTAAAGAGCATGCCGTCACACTGGTAAATTGACAGTCACAGAACATATCTGAGCCACCTCAAGCTGACCCCAAGGTCAAGGCCATATCCCCTGATAACTCATCAACGCTTTGAGATAGGGGCCTAAAATCCGCACCTGCACATTGGGACAGCATGGTCGACCACGGTGTCGAGTTTCAAAACCGTGCGCCCTTCGGGAGGGTCAGAGGTCAGCCGTTCTGTACTGTCATGTATCGCTGTGGTCGGGTTATTATTGGAGTGAATGGACGGCTGGAGCTCTGCTCTGAGCGTCTCTTACCAGCGCAAACGGATTATACTGGAGTCAATGGACAACCCAGAGTGTTTCATACAGACGCGGAAGGGTACCTTTTACGTCGGTATCAGACGTCAAGGGGCGTGTCAAATCGTCGGTATTTTACGCGTTGGGAATGAGAACGGGTGGGGGTCCCCCGGCAGTCTAATCCTATGGCAGCATAACTAAGGGATGACCTGAGCCAGCCCTAACTATAAGCTTTATCAAAAAGGAAAGTCTTAAGTCGATTCTTAAAGGTGTTGACCGTGTCTGCCTGATAGTTTGTTCCACAGAAGAGGAGCCTGAGAGCTGAAAGCTCTGGCTCCCAATCTACTTTTGGAGACTATAGGAACCACAAGGAACTCAGCGTCCTGAGAGCGCACTGTTCTAGAGGGGTAGTAAGGTACTATGAGCTCTTTTAGATATGATGGTGCCTGACCATGAAGAGATTTGTAAGTAAGGAGGAAAATTTTAAATTCTATTCTAGATTTAATAGGTAGCCAATGCAAGGAAGCCAAAATGGGAGAGATGTGACAAACGCCTCCTTTGTTATGACCCACAAATATTTGAGCTTCCCTCTAAAAGACAAATGTGTGTGTGTCGGGGGAGCTTTGTTAATCTGCCACAAGTTCACGACCGATAGGATTTGGTGGTTTTATAAATGTTACTCTGGAGGGTGCTACGATTTACAGCACGTTGTAAACTTGATCTATGGTCAGTGTTTTGTTGTAGTGCTGTGATGCCAGGCAGATTTTTCAGGTCTGTGTAGTGAATGCTGGCTGGCACAAAGGCTTTTAGCTGAGAAAAACAGTGCCCAATAAAATTTTTCCAATTGATTTGTAATTTTCAGATTTCCGTCCCTGATCACAGTTATTTTAAATGGTATGATTTGATATATTGTTTGTGGTTTGGGGAAAAATAAGGAAGTACACAACATTTTGCTTTCTGTTTCATGTGGACTTTAATGTTTATCTGCCAAAGCAGGTCAAAATATTGTAATGGTTCTAGCAGGCCTCTGTGACAGTCATGTCTACTGGCACAGAGGAAATGTACAGTAAATTTTTGTTCTACATACTAGCCACACAGAAGTGAACCCACACTGAACTGCCATGTCCACAATTTGCAATTCCAGGCATATGCATCTGTACAGTTTATTCTTTCTGCTGGCTTCTGTGAAGCCTTGTTAACCAGGTATGTAACCAGTTACAAGCCAGCCTAAACTGGGAGCCACACCTCTGCAATGGAGCGGTACAGAAGCCACTGAAATGATGAAAGCTGTATGCTTTAAATCAAAGATCAACTCTCCTGGTCATAATCTCTGTGTGAAAATCAAAATGGGTCATAACTGTGCAGTCATTGGAAAATCAAAATGGGTCATTATTGCGCTGTCAGTGTGTGTTTTCGCTGCACACATTTTTGTCCTCTGATAATATCAGGTCAGCCATTCTCCTTCACACAAACGTCCACAAGAAGAAAATTATTATTTGATTGTTAATTTTGTGTAAAAACTCAACTACAACTTGGTTGTAGTTTGTTTTTGAGTTCAGGTACCAATCAGGTTTGGTTATGGTTAGGAAATGATTACACGCATGTTTGAATGAATACAGGTGAATGGAGAGGCAAACAGTGGCAAGAGCCACGGGGGCGAGAGATAGACATAGAGAGAGAGAGAGAGAGAGAGAGAGAGAGAGAGAGAGAGAGAGAGAGAGAGAGAGAGAGAGAGAGACAGAGACAGACAGACAGACAAACACACACACACACACACAAACAAACACACAACACACACACACACACACACACACCACACACACAGATATATAGATATATATATATATATATATATATATATATATATATATATATATTATATATATATATATTATATATATATAATATACTTTTGTATACCCTGGCGTGAAAGCATGTATCGTCTTCTCCTCCTCCGTCCCAAAGCACTCACAGGTGGCTCGGTCCTCGTGCAGTCACTTCCAGCTGCAGTAGCATACATTAGTAGCTGCTGCTGGCTGATCCTGGAAGAAAGTTAATTTGTAGTTCTAAACATAACCAGGGTGCTTTTTACTCACTTTTTGACGATGTTACTCCTCTCTCCTACAGCGACCATTACAAATGCACGTGCCATGCATATGGCAGATTATCCAAATTAGGAAATGATGTCATTTAGTGACTTTTAGAACAGCCAATAGCTACTTTCCTTACTGAGGAGTTGGCAACACTGGATTCAAACAGCATCTCTTAAACACTTTGTTGACCCATCTTTTCACCGAGCAGGTCAAAATTTCCACTTCAAATCATAGTCATGCTCCCATTGGGATAACCTGTTTGATTTTAATGGCCCAATAGTGTTCCCTCTACAACCTTTATAACAACTGTACAGGCCAGGCCCTACTGGAAAGAACAGACCAATTGTCAATATGATGTTTTTATTGTTGGATTTCATGGACCTTCAAATATCACATCACAGCACAGCTTTAGTTTGAAAAGCTCATGATAAAATATCGTAGTGCACAATCAGACTTCATGATGAAGCTTTCCTTATGTCACACATGCTCTTCTTTCTACTCTTCTGACTATATATCTGTGTTTGTATCTAAATCCTGAGAGGGAAGACAAGCAGAGGCTCGTCATGTAGGTGAGGTTGTTACATTCACTTATCAGTCTGCTTATGTTTCTGTTTGTCCTTCTGTGTCCTGGGAGATGTGTGAGCTTGAGATACTGTCATTATCTTCACTGTCTTATGTCTGCCCTCCCCATTTTCCCCTTTGTCTAAATCCCATGTATGGGCAGAGTTCGACATGTCTGCTACAAGAAAGTCACTTGTTAGGTTTTCATCTAATCTCACCCCTCCAGCCTGTGATTCTCTGGTGTTTGTTGATATTGACTGACAGCTTTTCATGGGTCATCAGGTTCACCTGTTGGCTTCGAGGTGTTGGCAAGTTACATCAAGTTGAGTCCAACACTTTTTAAGGCCAGTAATAATGACATAGAAAATCAAGTTTGATACTGAAGAGTTGAGGAGTAAAAATGAGGTAGCATACAACAGCAAGTGAGACCTTCAGCCACAGAAGACACACAGTAATATGCCTCTGCAACTGACTGTCTTAAAGGATGAACTTAAAGTCAAAGAATCAAGAAAATTTTAATCGTCACATTCTCCATTGAGACTTGAAAACATGTTTTTGTGAATAAAGCAGAGGCAGGAAAGCTCAGATGAATCTGCACAGCTTATGATTATTTGTCTGACCACACTTCCATTAAAAATGAAATCCACCTGTCCTGGATCTGGTTGGACCAAGAAAACTATGCTGTGACAAAATGAGCAAAAAAAAGCAAAACGCCCCCACCATAATGGTGTAATGGTGTGTCCCTTCCAGACTGACACTGATTTATATTTTCAGATGATTATACGGCATTGAAAAACATAGTTATGAATATTATATTCCATCTTTGCCATATTCTATAAATAGACCCTTCTAAATTGGACACACTGAACCTTCTTGTGTTCACAGTGAATGTCTGAAAACTTTGTATTGAGGTCAAGCGTGGTTTATGAAGAATGTGGTTCTAAATCATAGAAACTGTGATTTTGTCAAATCCATTTGTTGACTTGAACATTTGAACAACAATTCAAAACAAATCTGATAATGACTGATTGGTATGTATTAATATTCCAACCAGTTCCTCTGGTGTCATCTTATAAGATGAGATAGTCCACCACATCTGAGTGAATTCAGGCTGAGATTGGCAGATATTGTTGTTATGATCATCATGTTATCATCATCATTATCATCGTCATCATTACCGTCATCTTTATCATCATCACCAATCTTTTCAGATCCGTTCCTGTAATGAGCTCAGAACAGCATGAGGATGATTGCATACACTCACACACACTCCGTCTCACACACACAGTGGAACAGCTGGCATCTGTTCGGGTATAGCATCTTCATTGAAAGGGGGCCTCATCATCTGCCCTCCATCTTTACTTTTCATCTCTCTTTGTCTCTCCCCCCCTGGTTAATCCCTCACATACTCTCTCTTCCCTCTTTTTTCTCTCTCATCGTCTTTCTCTCTCTCTTTATCACCGTCTTTCACTCCCTTTCCGTCTCTAATAAACACATCAGGCCACATAATATTGAGTCGACTTACATTACACACAAAAACACACAAACACCTCCCCTATTACCGGCCCCAGTGTGTCCAACCCCCCTCTGTGTCACCTCCTCTGTTTCTTGGCTGTTCAAACAAACGCCCTCTATCTCACCATCCAGCCATTCAAGGACACCTCTCCTGTTCACACATGCAGACTCACACACACACATACACACACACACGACAGCATGGCAGTCAAATGACTCTCCTTTGCTGCATCTCTTTGAGGAATATTATAAGCTTCTTCTCATGTCTGCTTCAGAGTGATGACTTTAGAAATAACTTTCCCACTGCTCAACAATTCACTTATTTAAAGATAGCTTACATGGGTATTGAATATTTGTGTGTTTACAGGTAAAACTTAAGAACGGAATTTGCAAAGGTGTGTGTAGCACAATGAAGATGTCGGGGGGAAAGATGCTACACAGGAATTACCACACGCAGGTTTTTCAGGCCACATTGTGGGAATACTGCATCAACCCCTGCCTATCCTAACAGCTGTGGTCCAGGTTAAAAGATAAACAAAAGTTTCACACAGCCGAGGCTACAAACACACTTTTATAGCTTGCCACCTTAGTTGTGTGTGGTTTGTTGTCCCTTTGTCCTTCTGAAATGTAGTTCTTCTTAAAAACAAGTTTGAATAAAGGAACCTGGTCTCAGGGGCTGGTGGCTGCTCGTTTGGTGTGTGTGTCCTTTAGTTGAAAAAAAGGACTCCAATGCTGCTGATCACACTCAATTTAGCATTTAGCGTTTTTAAGCTCATTTTTTAGATTTGCTGCTCCATCAGTCTGCAGATGATCTGGTTCAGGTCGAGACCAAATGTTTTTGATCACCTGCTCTTACCAACTGATCAGGAGGAGCGAGGAGTCAGCAGTCATTATAAAACAGAGCAGCCAAAACCCAATCTCTATAAAGATCAAATTCCAGCCTATTTAAACTTCCCTGGAATATTTAGTTTTCAGTAACGAGCTCATCAAGGTGAGGAAGAGCCAGTGAGTCAGACGGTAACGCATCAGAATTTTTTTATCAGAAAAAACGTAAATTCTGATCGAAGAGCAAAATGTTGGTCAAAAATAAGACGTTGCATCCCCTCGAGTCTCTGTGATTCTGTCCCCACTATTTACACCCGAAGTGTGCTTTGGTTTTTTGATCTTTGAAAGCATGACTGGGACAGACACAACATTTTTTGTAAAAGGGTTTTATTTTTGCATTTTAAAACTATACTGAGTAAATTGAGGACATATTGAAAAGGCTGATATTTTCAGGAGCTCAGAGAAGTAATAGACACTGTGATTACTGTGTGACACAGTATATTACCATCTTCTCCTGTAAACATCTCTCTCATTCTTTTCTCCATCAAAAGAAGGCATCATGCTGATTAGCTTGTGTGTGTATGTGTGTCTTGCTCAGTGCAGTTTACCATTTCACCCCCAAGTCTTTAATGCCTATTCTGTTTTCTCCGCGCCTGTGGAAATTATTCTGACCCTAATCTCCGTC
>CM014080.1:40411029-40418529 GCA_004119915.2 Collichthys lucidus
TATCAATCAATTAAGACTGCCCATGGAGGATTGATGATTGTTTTTTCAAACGGATGTACTGTGGCATATTTTGTGATAACCAACTCCCACTGTGATATTCTGTACGTAATACTTGTAATTAAAATAATTAAAACAAAACAGAACTTGACATTTGATACAGAACATTCAAGTTCAACAAGTTCTATAGAAACTTCTACTTCCCTGTAGACTTATTTCATTTTTGATCATGTCTCAACATCAGCCATGCCAATATGTTGTGCTTTGCCCACAAGAATGCATTACCTGTCATCTGGGGGATGGAACAAAGCCGGAAACAAAGATTCCTGACTCTCCCTTCGCACCTGCTTTTAGGCTCTTTGACCTTGGTTGTCTTGCATTTATTTCCTCTTCATCCTCATTTCCTTTCTTCCATACCAGACTCTATTCAAGTGTCAGTGTCAGCCAAGTTGTCATTCTCGTGATTCAGCCCTGATGTTTCACGATACCTGGGACACGTTTAAAAGTGTATGCAAGCCTCCCATGTGTGTGTCTGTGTGCGCCCATGTTTTCAGCACACCCCTGTCAACGTTCCTCTCTGTGTTTTTTGAAGTAGCAGTCTTGCTGTATCAATATTAGTTCTAGATGATGGCAGGACAGCTGCAGATTCCACTTGTCGACTTTTTTGCAACACTAATCTAATGCAAATGTAATGCTAATGTGGCAGCCGTACTGAGCCTAGAGGGAGTTAGGCAATTTGATGCTGTCATAGTTTTAAAAAAAAAGTGTTCTACTTTGGGTGATATTGCTTGTGCTTTTATTTGAATTAAATTAATGTACCCTGCACAAACCATTACAGTTTGTGTTATGTCAAGATAAAAATGCATTTTAAAACTGCTTCAGGAACCATTCTGAACTTCTTCAAGGTTCTCATTATCATCGCAACAGTCCTTTCCATGTTTTTCATGTCAATCCCTCATTGTTTCAGCCTTAGACTAAATCATTTTGGCCATTAAAGTCAATATCTAAATCTTGTACACCGGAGCCTGTCATGAATCTAAATAGCAGAACATGTTGAGGGTCCCATAAAGTTTTTGCATTTGCTTTTCATAGTACAAGCTAGCACACAGTGCTGTACTGGGTAGGGGAATTTGGCATACACATCTGCTCATTATTCACAGACAGAAATTTGGCATACACATGTGCTAATTATAAGTGCTTTTAGCAATAGCACTATCAGAGAATTAGCATATTGTCTCCCTGGTGGCCATTTTTAAAATGGCTGCCAAAACTACTGCAGGGTTGAACTAGTCTAGTTTAAAATGACTGTAATTAAACTTCACAGGAAGTAATCACCATGATGGATTTGAATATGTGGAGGTATAGAGGAAGAAATGATTCCTGTTTTCACAATCTATGATAATTATGTGTCAGTGAATACCTGCAATTCAGAAATATTCAGAGGGTGATGCTGCATGTATATATCCACCTTTAGGGTGATTAAAGCAGCAGCAGAAATAGAAAAACATATTTTATTAATTGGCTAAAAAACTGATTAAATTTAACTTTATTACAGTTAGCAATCTGATTCCTGACCATTTCCAATTAGATACTACAAGGTTTGAAATTCTGTGGTAATTACATGTTTCAACAAAGAAGAAACAGAAGGTTATGGGATTGCATTTGATTTAAACTGTGCCCACTTCCCTCTTTCATCCTGCAATGAAACTTGGCAGAAGAAGTTCCATATACTTGATGAAATAATCATCAAAGCCATGACAAACATTTTTCCAGCCTAAAGACCAGAGACCAGTGTTGTGTAGATGTAGGAGGCAACATTTGAACCCATTTTAAGGTCACCACTTTAAAACACTGCGTACTGCTGCTGGGCAAGCAATCAAAGTCTAATAAGCTGATGTCCATATTTCAAAATCAATAAGCATTTACATACTGTGATGACAAAGAGGAATGAATCACTTTAATTTGCCAGGTGTGAACACACAAGGACTTCGGATGCCGGTTACACTTTGCTCTCATTGTACATACAAATGTAGACATAAGTACACTAGATGTAAAAACAAAGATCACATTTTTTCACTAAATAGGAACTGCGCAATAGAGCAGAGTGCAAAGGATGATGAACTAAATATGGTATATACAGCAGGTTGTGCTATAGACATGAGGTAGATATTTCAGTATATACACACAGTATGAATAGATTGAATATAAGTGTAATATTAAGATATATACATTAAGTTTAAGTGGAAATGTTAGGGTGCTGCTGTGAATAGAATTTACTCATTTGTGCTGCTATTGTCTTGTGATCTGGAGTGAGCCGGACATTTGACAATATACTTTTTTAAAATCATGGTATATCTAAGTTTATATCACAATATTCATATATGTTTATAGTCTATTAAGAATGTACTTGTGGATAAAGTTTTGTTAAATGAATGTTTGTTTTTGTCCAGAAAACTAAACATCAAGATACTAAATCGCATTGAAGCAAAAAAAATAAATAAATACTATGTGTAAATACCTATATGTGCAACATTGACCACAATAGCTATTAAACCCTGATGTTCGGTTCAATCAAGTGAATTCATGTTTAATTAAAACATACATTTTGCATGTTTGTAAGGACACACTGTATAAAATATGCTCTGGTCACTGCAATTTTGGTAGTCCTCATCCTGTGGTCAAAGCCACAAAGCATTATCATAAGAAAGCCTTAATATCATTTGAACAGGTGAGTTGTATATAAATTCACCCTCAGTACAACGGGGAAATTAGCTACAGAGACCAAAACTGTTTTTTGTACCAGGCTGTAAACATGTTTATTTCTGCTGTGAAGTTGGACATTTGGACATGGGGACTTATGGAGACTGACTCACTTCAACCTATGTACTGTTTCTGTAAAACAGTGAGTGTTTACTTATTGCAGAGTAAATGCAGTCTTTATGATTTTTAAAGCACTTTTGTCCTGTCAGAGGAGATTCCACTTTTACAAATGTACCAATCAGTACAAACAGTGACAGTGCTGCTGTCTGTTTTCCCCCTCTTCCAGGCAGAGTCAAATAGAATTGTCCATGGGCAACTGTTTAAATTTCCATCTGTCAATATGTTATAAAGTCATTTACTATGTCTATAATGAGTTTCCCTAATGATGTATAGAGCCAAGTTGGGCATAGGGCATGAAATAAATAAATAAATAAATAAATGAACACAAACAATGCAGTTGTTTTCCTGTGGAATTCCACATGCAAACTACAAACATACAAATCAAATCAAATCAAATCAAATTTTATTTGTACAGCCCAAATTCACAAAACACATTTTGCCTCTGAGGGCTTTAAAATCTGTGCAATAGATGTCACGTGTACAGAACAAATCAACACAAACATATTGTACAATTACAATGACTGATAAAATGTCATGTCTATGTATGTCTGTATAATAAATGTACATGTTCATAGGACATCATTGGACACATGCTTAGCAGTCAAAAATAACTAGAAAATTTCTAAAGAAATTTTGAGTGTGCCTGACTCTGGCCCTGTCGCCCCCATGCATTATTACTGACACTGCTCAGCAAATTCAGTACTAGAAAAGAAATTTTGGAAGTGACGAGTGGGCTGTTGCCGGGGTTCTGTGTATAAAAGCACACCTCAAATAGTCATTTTTAACATTTATATTTAGACACATTTATAACAGAGACAGCTTCAACAGTGTTATCAGTGGGTGTGTGTGTGTCTGTGTTGCTGTGTGTGTGTGTGTGTAACCCTTCTGAAGCAGAAAAGTATTAGTAATGATAATAATAACTTTAACTAATGGCCAGAATAAGAAACAGAAGATTTAAATTCGACTACGGAGCCCAGGTGTAACCAACTGATGCACAAGAACGACACGACACTGTGGCTCTTTTTGTTAATGAGAACAATGCTCCCCTATTTTAATATGAAGCTGGGGAGAATAATAAAACACATGAAATACATACAACAGCCTTACCCGGGTAGGTATAGAGAATAACAAACAAAATAAAGATTTTCGCAGCTGCGTGTGGTTTTTCTTATTGTTCTGTTCACTTCACTATATGTGCACCCTTTAGGTGTCAGTCCAGCCACACGGTTGTGTGGGTGTGTGTGTATGTGTAAAAGTGAGCAAAAGGATTCAATTCACGGTGTACGTCTAAGATCCTCCAGGGTCCGGCTCGCCATCAACATCTCTCTGGCTCCGTCCTCCAGACAGGCTCTATCCAAATCCAAGGGTTCCTCAAAAACCTGACCTACAATAAGTAGGATCAGAACATATTTCTTCAATTTCTCAGATCTTAAATTATGAATTATTGTACATAAATCACTTTAAATTGTCTCTATATTATGTAGAGGATAAGTGCTTTAACTAACTTGTATTGCAAAATAAGATCACAATTTCTCAGTAGCAAAAGGTGAATAATTCAAAGTATATTATGATACCAAATGATTATTTTTCGAACAGTACCATCACATATATATATGCTATTAACATAGCAATTAACATATTAATTATCACAAATAACCAAAATGTAAACTCTTGTAATGTTCACAGTAAGAAACCATAACTTAATGTGCTTAAAATAAACAAATATGTTCACAGTCACACACATGGCACACCATAACTCAAGTAAAAGCTAGACAAAATTGTTACATCAGAGCTTGGTGTGACTGGCAGTGCTGATTAGCCCCGGAGCTAGCGCTCCGATATTAGCATTGAGCTAGTACTTAGCTCACGGAGTTAGCCGTTTAGCTTGTAGAATTAGCGTTTTAGCACTTAGCATTAGCACAGCAGGACGATCTCTCACCGCTGCGATTCTCCACCCGAGCGAATCCTCCAACTGCACTCCTGCAGATCGTGGTCGTCCGGGGAGATTCCTCCTTTGGTTTTGTCCGAGTTTTTAATTACTTTTTTCCAGTTTATCCACTTTCATGTTTTCTCCGTCCTGACATTAAGAGACCGTGTGCCCAGAACATGCTTCCTCTTGCTCCTTCTAGAGGCTACGGCGAAATGTGAACCTGCGTCAGGTGGGATTACAGACTGCGTCTGCTCCTCCGACTGTATGACAGATCGGGACCACAACTCATCCCTTTCAAATTAAAGTTCCCCTAGAATAACCAAATAGTCTTTTCTTCATGAATTTGACAGTCTTTTAACTCACATATTCTCTCTCTCTTTAGATATAAAATATACCTTTTTAATACACATGTTTTTTTATCTGGGTTACATGTGTGTCTATGTTACTGTGTGTGTGTGTGTGTGTGTGTGTGTGGTCTGTGTTACTGTGTGTGTGTGTTACGGTGTGTGTGTGGTTGGTACTGTGGTGTGTGTGTGTTACTGTGTGTGTGTGTGTGTTACTGTCTTTGTGTGTGCGTGTGTGTGTGTGTGTGCGCACATTTTACACAGACAAGTTCAAATGAAGTGCCAAGAACTACAAAAATGGCTGTCGCTCGGCTTGTCTGCTGACCCCCCCCCCCCCGCCTCAAGCAGGGTGAGGTTGCCAAGCAACCTGGGTGAGCTGCAGGTCTCATTAATTAGACACAGGTGTTCCATGCAGCATGTATGTCTCACTGAAATGCACAGTATATGTCTGAATGATCCCCCTCAAAGAGGGCCAAAAAAACCCTCAAGGTATGCCTCGAAACCAAAATCTAAATGATCAGAAGAATGCTCATCGTGTGTATAATGTCTGTGCCAAGTTTCAGGTGAAAATTGTATAAACTTTGGCCTCGAGAGTCAGAGCAAGCACAGGTGCGCCCTGCTCCTTCCGGTAAATTCTCTGCTTCAAAAACCATGGGAGTGAATTAGGCTGTGGATGGGAGTAGTCGATCAATCAACGTGTAGGGACCCAAAACTATACAAGCGACAGCTACAACAGTGGTATCAGTGCAATTACCTCGAATTTTCCTACGTTTATATGTATAATCGCGTCTGTAGTGGGGCATTTGAGCCCACGGTAGTGAAATACGTTTTATTTTTCACAGATTTTTCTCCCTGCTCCTCACTCTAGCTGATGATGTCATCCACTCTAGCAAAAACATTCCGCCACATACACACCCATTATAAACCCAGAAATTTGACTAAAAACCTGCTCAACTTTGAGCCTTGATAGTTTAAAAACGGTAAAAGCTGTCGATAAGTGTAGTGAATCCATGAAGAGAAGGCAAGCATACCTCCGTTTTAAATTTTAAATGAAGTCTCTCGGTGAAAGTATGCCAGAGCAGTTCATTGTTGAAAATGTCTGTTGAAATTTATTTTTCTTCGGGCCTCCCCATTCATTCTTTATGGGAAATTTTTCTCAGTTTTTCGCGAATAAATTCGCGAAAAACACGCAAATCTCTTAGAAATAGCACACATGTCCAGGCCAAGCCGGTCGTTTTGATACCCGTTTTGTGTGTGTGTGACAAAAACTCTGGGAGGAGAAGCGAGCCAAAAAAGGGTGGAAGAATAATAATAATAAGAAGAATAAGCGCGGTGGATAACATATAGTGTGCACTTTCAGGCACACTCAATTAAATTAACCATAAAGTAGTAAATTTCTTCAATTCCAAAATAGACTGATGAAGAATTTATTCAGGGGAATTATTATGTGAATTAGTGTGTAAATATGTGTGTGAATTATGTTTCAGGGTGGATGTTTTCTGTTCTCTCACAGCTTCTGCCTATCACATACGTCAGATCATAGCAGAGAATCCATGTTGCTCAACTGAGCTTGGACCCTGAATGTAAATAAAAGACCGTTTCCAGGATTACAGATGGACTCAAAATGTCAGTTTAAACTCAGCATGCAGATTAAACAGTTGACAGGTAAAATCATAACTTAACCTACAACATCAATCTTAAAAATCAGATCACAATATAAATTACAAAATCAATGTGTTCCAGAATTTTCATATAATTTGTGAAAAAAACATCAGATGATGCCGCCAAAGTGTAAGTAACACGTCTTTGTTAAAAAAAAAAAAAATCTTAGACTTTTTAATATGAATATTAAAGATTACCAAAATAGTGGGAAGGAGATTATTAGGCCATATCAGCAGCAGATAATGATGGTATGACATCAGAGAGCGGTTAATGGAATGAAGGTGCAGGAGATGTGTATCATCACACCTAAGAAAACGTCTGCACTCAGCCATATAGTCAGGGCCCAAATAATTACCCTTAAACACCAAAGTAGAAAGTTTAACTTCCTCCCTTCAGGAGCTGCTATAATGACTACATGATATGGTAATTAAAAGATGATTAAAGATTAGGAGTTTCGGTAATTACACCTTTAACTGAGCTAATGGAGCAATCAGAGAAAATTTGAGATTGTGAGGGGTTTTTTTCTCCTGCACTTTTTTTTAGCTCCCAGGCAGTGTGTTTCATTTTAGTTTGTATTTTTTTTATTATTATCATTTCTACATATTCTGAGGAAAAAGGAGACAGAAAGAAAGAATGAGAATAATTAGAGTGAAACTCACCCACTCATACCATATACAAAATTTTAAT
>CM014080.1:40421029-40486667 GCA_004119915.2 Collichthys lucidus
ATGAGCATGAAATTACAACTAGACATTTCACCATATCCCAGCCTGAACACAAGCTCTCCTGAGTGCAAAATCTCTCTTTGTCTCGCTTGTTTATTTATTAATTTCTTCTTCTGCTTGTGCCACATGATTATGATCATAAAATGTCATAAAAGTTCAACTACATTTAGCTTTTATAATTGCAGCTAAATGAATACCATATTTATTATATTATTGTAGTGTCATTACTTTATGAGTTTATTTAAGTGTTAAAGTGTGAAGAATATTGTCTGGAAAAAAAAAAGTAATAAGAATCTATAATAATATTTTGAAACAGTATGCTCACATAGTTGGACGCTAATGATTCCATGGCCGTTATTCTGAAACTGATCTGATTCCTTTGGGTGTGTGATCAATAACTGAACATGGACCAGTTTCAGAACTGTGAGAGACACCTTCATGTGTGTTCACGTTGAATACAGAATTCAGCTGAAAAAAGAAGAAAATGTTATGGGTAAAATGGAGAGAGGAACTTAATTAATCTCTCTCTGTATGAATGTAAGATCAAATTATACTTAGTTAGGATAATAAAATGTTATGTCAACGATATGTAATGATTATAGAAACGTGACTACAGAGACAAACACACCACATACCGAAAGTTCAGTTGAAATGACAAGAACTTCTTTTCATCAGAAGTCTTCTTTTAATTATCCATATATTCGTGTCACAAGTTTGTAATTGCTAACATTAACATTTGATTATCATGTCATTTTTTGTCAGCTGAATATCCACATTAATATAGCAAACTGAGAACAAAGAACATTATACACGAGTATTATGAACATTATATCTATTATACTTTTTATACTAACAAAAAAAAATCAACTAGCCGTCACAGCAGCTGACAAGCCATTTATCTGCAGATCCTATAAAAGTCTTCCCCTGCAGCCACAGTGGTTGACTTTTTACTTAAGGGAAGCTTCACATGATAAAATACCTTTTCTTCATCATAAAACACTTTGAGTTTAATAATGAGGCTTTTCTTAGGTTCTGTGAAAATGGAAATGGACACTGATTATTCCACGCTGTACTTGAACCCATGACAAACCACATACCTCTCAGTATAAAACCCAGAAAGACTAGATACATTTAGCTTTAATTTCACTGTAGGATGAAAGTGATGAACTTGATGTACAATGAAGTTAATGAGCTTTTAGTTAATTACAGTGGCTGTAGTTATTAAATAGTTAACATTAGGCTATATTTGTGTCTGAGAAGCCTGCAGCTCAACCAGCAGTTTTATCAATGCCAGTTATAACTCAGAAAAAACATCTTGAAGACACGACAAACATGCTGAATCACCTTTCTTTATAAATCTTTTTTTTTTAACCTGCATAAGGCTTCTCTTTTTTCTTATATAATAATAATTTATTGATGGTGTCTCTGCAGTGAGATTTGTATTCTGTCCATTTTTTGTATTTCTTGTTGGAGTCTCAATATGTACGTGAGTCTTTCCATGTGAAGTATCTCCTCTACTGTGTCCAGCCACTTCTTCAGAGTAGGAGGCTTCTCTCTATACCATTTCCTGGTGATTGCCTTCTTGGTCGCAGAATGTTAACTAAATATCACCGTCTCCAGCATGTTTGTTGTGTAGATGAAAATTAGCTTTTTGTTTTGGGAGTGGTAAAGAACCTGATCATATTTTTTCCAGCAGAATTCTTTCCACATCCTGGAGCTGGTGGTGGTTTACTGTACATCACATATGTTAAAACAGTCCTCTTTAGTTAATGGCATGTTACATTCTTTCACCCATCTGTCTCTTATATACAGTATAGAAGTTCCTCTGCTCTTCTCTACACCCTGGCACAGTGTTGAAACCACTCTTCCAGTATTGTTTCTATATGCATTACACAATGTTACAGTTCCCTTATTCAGCTCCTGGGGAAGATCTGGTTTTATTTCTTTCTCAAAGTCTCTAACTTAGTAATACCTAAACTGATTGTAAGCCTCCAAGCCATATTCCTTCTTCAGTTTTTAAAGCTTTTAATTTTGTCCAATCAATTATTGTGCATATCGCTGTAATTTCCTTTTTTGTCCATTGTTCAAAACTGCTATACATTTTATTTAAATGTCTTAATATACACAATATACTCTTTCCACATCATTGGAACAAACCAAAGAATGCTGGTATGCCTTTGGTCTTCAATGACTGGTGCTTTGATGATGTGTACTGGTTTCATGTTATGGGTGTTGTTTTTTCCCTATGCTGTTGATAAATGAGTTTTTATTGAGGCTTGAAACACACAGATGGAAACCATACCACCTCTGAGATCAGGTCAAGTGTCTCATGTGAGGTTTAGATTTTCTCAGCGTCCTCTGTACCAGCGATGGAATAACCATATGCCAGCTGAGGGAAGATCACATGTCATTGTCAGACCTTTCTAGAAACAGAGCCCCTGGTGTGTACAGATACGTGTTGTCTAACCTGAGTCAAGCTTCTCAGCAGGGAAAAAAAACAAAACTAAACTCATTAAATCCACTTGATCAATTCATACACTTAAGTGTAAAGTGGTAATACAAAGTTAATATTCCTTGCCAACAGGTTCCAGATGGAATCTGCAAACTCCTTCAGTGAAACCAATTGGAATTCAATTGAGTCTATTTTACATTCAGACTTTATTTTAACCTGCCAGCATCGGCTGGATACACTCCCTTTTTACTTCCCAGACTCAGATCTATGCAGTGGAGCGAGGAAACCACTCCAACCACGTTACAAGATTGAATTTCATGTTTTAGCACGCTGTGGCAGATGCTCCTTGTATAGCCTACAGGTAGGAGGAGTACAAATGAACTCTCGATGTCAGCGTTTTCCCTCTGTTCACTTTCCAGCAGGAAAAAAAAAGCAGGCAGAACATAAATGAAAAACAATTTGGAATAAATTTGCTCTATGATTGCAACTCTGTGAGAGGCCATATTTCGTCATGGCTGGAAAACATACGTGCATGCGGCCCTAATCTCAGAGGAATGACATTAGATGAGTTTGGTCGTTTGTGTTTCAGGTGCAGCTCCGGAGGGCCCCTTTACCTTATCAATTTGTGTGTAAGTGTGTGTGTTTGTGTGTGTGTGGTTGCTGAGAGGCAAACATTTTGCATTTTTAATTTCTGCACCTCTTATAGATGGATGTGTTGTGTCACTGTGTGTGTGCTATGACCACCAGGGAAATGTGTGTTAACAGGTTCTAAAGAGCGCCCATCCCCAGCTAAAGCATTAATGTGAGAACTTAATTAAGGCGACAGTAAGGAAAGCTATTATAGGTAAGCTGTTAGAAATTAACCAGTCAATCTAAGGGCGTCTAAATTGAATTTTTGCTGAAGCGTCCGGCGTTCAACTCATCAAATCTCATCTCCTTTTGCTCCCCTTGACCCCCTGGGTTCAATTTAGGTGTGAGTTTGTGTGTGTGTATGTGCCTGTGTGTGTTAGCACAACACAACATAAAGATGTACCCTTTTATATTAGCAAGAATACAGAACTCAATTAGGAAAGCGCTTTAGCAATCCAATTAAAAGTCTTTGGACAATTCCTGCTCTTCACTCCGCTCCCTTCTCCCCTACTAATAATAAAATAACACACACATATCCTCTCTCGCTCTCTCTACCTTGTCTTAATAATGAAACAACTTAAAAACACACCAGGGTTTTAAATGAAGGCTTTAAAAGGTTGCACCGCGCTTTCTTTCTCCCCCTCTCATTCTCTATTGGTCTTTTCTATTCATTCTCTCTGTTCGCACCTAAAAGGCCAAACAATTGATGAGTGTGTTGACTCGTGGATTGAAATGAAGTGGCTGCTGTTTGAACAGGTGTCAGAGACAGGGAGCAGTCTTGTCTTATGTTTTCCTGGCTTTTTGATTAAAGACTAAATAAGCCAAACGGTCCTTTCAATAGTGTGTATGTGTGTGTGTGTGTGTGTGTGTGTTGTTAGCGGACGCCTTGTTAATTCACTCGTTTGCCTTGCGTTTCCATGGCCACGGGAGACAAGACACTTGGCAGTGGCCATCCGTCTCCCTTGGCAACCCCTAGGCACGCTCAGATCAATTCTGTATCCCATAATAACATGTGCGTGCGGGCCAGGCTGTGGGTGTAATTACCTGGTGTGTCTCTGTGGTAACATAGAAAAGGCTTTTATTAAATTAGCCCAGTGGGTCGGCATTTATAGAGAAGTGTCTGGAGAGGCAGAGAGGCTGGTTATACAGTAGAGCACAGGGACAACTTAGCCAACATTCATCATCCAACATGAAGGGCAGTCTCGCTGAATTTGCTGAGAGTCACTGCTTGTAGAGAAAAGTCCAAAGATGGGCAAAGTTTTACTTATGCAACACAAACTCATAACCTCCATGAACTCTGGACAGCAGATTATATGTTGAGGACACAAAGAGCTGTTCATCAGGATTAAATTCTTACATGAAATGAAATGCTGGATAAAAAATGAAATGCACCAATTGAATATTTTAACCATTGTTAGTTATAAAACCCAACAACAGTACGTGTCATTAAAGAGTTATTAACACCACTCACAGTAAATATGAAGCTGCCGCAAGTGGCAGTAAGTTAGTAATTTGGCACAGGTGTTCACACTTTCTCCCTCTCTCTGACTCCTGAGAGAGACAGAAAATCTCTAAATGAACCCCTCAAACAATTGGCCACAGATGCCAAAGTGTAGATCGTATCAAAAAGCCGAAATGACCATGAGCATCCTCATCTTGTAAAACATTTCTGTGCTAAGTTTCAGTGGTGAATGTTAAAAACTGTGACCTCATGAGTTTGGGAAAGAACAGGTACTCCCTGTGCCTTTTGGAAATTTCTCACCAATTTACATGGGAGTAGATGGGGCTGTGAGGGGGTTTTGCTGGTGCATCTGTGCATCCCATACCCAAACTAAAGATCTGACAGCTTCAGCAGATTAATAGGAGTGAGATGACAAATTTCCTACGTTTTTATCTATGATCTTTTTCTGTGGAGTGAAATTTGTGGCCTCGAGAGCAGTTTACAAATGAATTTTTCAACAGTTTTTTCTCTACCTCTCTTTAGCGATGTGGTCACACATTCCAGCTCTCAAACATTCTACCAATACACACCCATTCATTTTTTTGCTGTGTTTTTGGGCGACTTGTAGGCAAACTGTTTGGTGAAACGCTTAGAAAAGTCATAGCCCACGTAACCCGGCCGAGACGGTCTTTTTTCTGTATGTGCAAAAAATTTATTTTAAAAATGCAGTAGTAGGGTGCTGAAATTTTCTGGGATACGTAGGAATAATAAGTATGGGCAATAGTAAATTGTGCACCTTGTCAGCACACTTAATTAATTATTGATGGTGCCACGTTTTCTTGTGATAAATAAAAAATGTAAGAGAGTCTGGTTCCTGGAAAGAAGTTTCACTTGATAGCAGTGATTTAGAAAAACATCTTCTACTTTTAGGGAAGACTTTAAAAAATGGTTCTTAATATCCAGAGAAATTAAAGTAAGAAAGATCTGCTAATGACTGAGGTCCCATCCACATTGGAAGATGCTCATCTGACATGCAGTGCACTGAGAGATAATTACAAGGAAATTACATAGTGAGAATAAGTTGGTTACATATCAGAGTCACAACGTGTCACTGTTTTACTCATTTAAGATCCTGATGACATCTTTATGTCTTGCTTTCCCATTCATCTCTACTGTAGGTTTACACACTCTCTTATTTAATTGACATTAGTGTCCTCGAAATTAGGAATTTTAAGATATAACTCTATTATAGTCATGAAGCAATTATCTCATTATAATGAGACAAATTATTGATTCATGAGCTAATCATAACAGCAGCAGTATAAAGGGGGCACAGTGTCATCTGTAGGGCATGTGATGATAAACACATGCACACTGGTCATGTCTTTGTTATGGTCATGTGATGAGTATGGTCATGTAGTGACTACAATGTTTTAGCTCATCACTGTCATCACCACACATTTTTTTCTGGGGTTGATCTCATGCTATTGGATTGCACGATGCACAAAATCACTCTGTGAACATATACTGATTATATTATATGTATGTACTTATTTATTAGATTTTGGTACTTGAGGCAATGGAAAAAGCTGTATTAAGATATTATCAGTTCATGAAGTTTTTACGCCAAATATGTTTGCAGCTAGTTGTCTTCAGCAGACACTGGGGAACATCAGTATTCATTTGGAGTCCTGTTTCTGACGAGCTAACATAGTCTGGTATTCCCTTGCACTAATCTTTGCAGGTCGTCAAAGACAAAGCTTTGATGCTGAAAATAGCTCAAGACTGAACCAAATACTAAACTATGGTATACCAAAACAGTAGCTGAAAGAGGCTAAAGTTTCTGCGGGTTTATCACTGTGATACAAATAGTTCACATTGCACACAGTCATTTGATTGAATGTAAGGGTGAAGTTCATTCTTCCTGTTTGTACATGTAAATCTATTTTTCTCACATTTCAGTGGAAAGGATTGGAGTGCCTTTGTTGAATTTATTTAGTCTATGCACTTTTATGTTTTTTATTTCATATTTTTCTTTTTTTGGAATAGTTTTCCATGTTTGTTTGGTATGTATTAGGTACCTGATGGTCAAGATTTTAGTATCACATTTCTCTATGTGTTCAACTGTCACTTCATATAGATAGAGATTCATACAGGTTATTAAGGCAACCTTTCATATTCCTCAACATTAACCTTAATATTTTTTGCCATGTGCATATTATAGATTTTTGGATGTCTCTTTAATGATATTTTATATTTGCATCCTTTCTTGACTTGCACTTGCTGCACACTAATAACAAAGCTCAGTCTTATTTTATCTTAGGTTACTCAAGAAGTCACATGCAGTGAGTAACTCCACATGCTTTCCTTTCATATATTTTATGTAAGTTTGTCCTGTGCAGCTTATTTTATTTGTTGAGTTATGGGCAATGTATGACGCTTTGTAAAGATTTTAAATAAGATGATTGCACATTAACACTACCCAGGCAGCCAGGAAGTCAGCACTTAAGGCAGGTAATGTGGAAATTAAACATGGTGATTCAGAGGTTGGTCAAATTAAACTGGAAAAGTGGGTCTGGTGGTGCCTGCCAAGGGAAGGGGCCAACAAAGATACACCATGAGTGAAGAACTGAAGCACAAGGACAATTTATTCTCTCTTTTGAAGATTGTTTTGGTGCTGCTTCATGGGACACAATATTTGTGGCTGAGGTAAAGGAGGAAGGGAAGATGAGAAGGTGGAAAAGAAAGGTGGTGACAGCTGATATACTGTAGCTTTTACTTATTTCAGACTATTCATAATTCACATTAAGAGAAATGTTGAGCATTTGTGAGGGATTTCCTGACCTGGTCTGACCAGCAGACTTTGTAACAATCAGCCACATTTACGATCAATCAGACTTTAACCACATCAAACATTCCACTGCTTCGTGCATTGTGTTTGAAAATCACCATCTCTGTTCATCTGGATCGTGAATAAAGTCTCTGTGTGAATTGATGCTCCTAACATTTTTGAAGAAGCAACAGGGTCAATTCTCTTTGTGGAATAAAAGTGGCAGCAGTGAAGTGCGTGAGAAGAACAGCAGAAAAACCTGACATGAAAGTCTTGAGATGAATACAGTACTTTCATTAAGACCAAAACCAGACCAAAGAGGAAAATCATTTTAATATAACAAATGAAATTCCCATTCACGTTCCTCTGACAACGTTCATGTCTGACAACATCATTCATCAGTGCAGGTTTGTAGTTCTTAGAATTTCTCTACTCTATGTTTGTTTTTGTTTTTTCTTTTGTTTTTTTTTAATCAGCGCACTAATCAACTCATTCTGTGATTGATTTTTTGATTTTCTTTTACATGAAGGACAAAATTTTCCATTACTAAAGAAATTAGAAATGCTGCAATTATTGCACTTTTAAAAGGCACAAAATTAAAGAAAATACCAGCACACAAATACACAAATATATATTGCAGTAATTTCATTTATTTTTTAATACCAGTTACTTAAATGAGTAGGAGGCTGGGATCTAGAAGATCAGTCTAGAAAACAGTGATTTAGTATTTACTTTGTAGATTTCTCATCCTAGTGCACAGTATAAATGTGTCAATATGCAACCTGTACATTCAGTATTTCTGAAGCAATGAGCTTTAATGCAATTTATTTATTTCATCAATTTGACCGCGAGCAGTTCTGTGTCTTTGAATAATTACATTTATTTTCAGTTTTTGTTTGAAATGGTTTTGAACATAGTCCATCTGGACAGTTGCAGAGTGTGAGTGTCCACATTGCACTACAACAGTAGATCAACAGCCTTGACCAAGTCAATTTGTTGTGCCCTCCTGACAATTCCTCTGTTCTGTTTTGACATGCAGGTAATTCACTCTGACAACTCAGAGTGTCATCAGAGCGGGCCGCTCTCCGAGCATTCATGTGTGTGCGCATGTAACCTAGTGTGTTTCTGTCAGCGCGTGATGCCTGATGAGTCTAATGGGCCATGCAGGTTATTTATATGCATCACAGTCAGCAATTGAGATGTATAAATGGACTCTGTGTTGATTTTCAACCAGCGAGCACTCCTGCCACCCGCTCATTGCCTTGATTAAGGCTGTCATGTCTACTGGTTGACTGATTAACACTGTCACCAGTCCTCAGCTTGCAGCACCCTTCTACACTCTAACTAAAGTATGCTGCCTTACACCATCACAGGTGATTAGCATGAGGGAACCATATCATGGTGCTTGTTTCATGCTAAGTAGGGATAATTTGGGGAAGATTCTACTTGAAATCTTTACTGATTCGCTGAAGTTTTGGGTTTTTTTGATTTCAGAGAATATCTCAAACATGCACACAGTCTTGCACAGTTTTACCATGTAACCTTGTTTAGATGACAGCCTGCATGCATAAACTCTCCAGAAAATCTGCAACTTTCTCACATTCACTACCCAGATCAGCACACTCTGGCTACTGTACCTTTACTACTTCTTCTGTCTGTATGACATGCAACAAATGAGATAACCCTCCACAACATGAGTGGGGTGTTGCACTTCACACAGTAAATTCAGTGCTTGCTTTCTTTTTTTAGTTCATGTCTTTCATCACCAACATAGTCCAGTGAAAAGTCTGCCGTACTGGTGACAGTACTTCTCAAGAGCAAAGCTGTATGTCAGCCCGAGAGGTGCTGATTCAGACCACATCACACTTAACTGTGAAACGGCCGAGTGGAGCAGACCATGGTACAGTGAAGCTAAAATGAAACCATTTTAAGCAGAGGTGCAGCCCTGATGTCGCTCGACTCCAAACCTCAGCTCTGTCCAAACACTGTATGAAACATAGATGTGGTCTCTATGATGTCACCTACAGGTTTCTGAAGAGCCAAAGTGAAGCTCAGTGTGGAGGCTCTGACTGTCTCCATCTTAGCAGTCCTGCTTCCACCACCTACTGGCTTATATAAAGATTTTATAATTCTACTTTGAAGGTCTGTGTCACAGTGGCTATGAGTGAAATGCACAAGAGGGAACATTCACTTTCTGTAGTTCCATGACTCATGGGAGGATCCATACTCTGACTATTCACTATGAAGTGATGAAGAGGAAATGGAATGAATGACAAACATACATCACATATACACACCATTTGACACATTCAGGTGTTATCAGCACATGCAGACATCACAGCTGTGATACTGTTGGAGCACTAAAACCTGAGGGTTGACTTCAAAATAAAATGGCATATTTATGTGTTGCCCTGTTCACATTGCACTGAGCTTGAAACACAGTGTGTCTTTTTAATCACCTCGTTTAAGGGAGACAGTAAAATAGAGAGAATAGTGAAGAAAAGATGAAAGAAGTGCCCCCAGTGATTCGATGGTGACCGGGTTACCACACATCCATATTTGGGCAAAGCACTTGGATTGGTCAATTGGTTGTTAGGATAGCCAATGGGATTGTCATAGTATTTTTATCAAGCACAGTGATTGGTTGTTTTTTGGAAAGCCTCTCTCCCCCACCTCTTAGATACACAGCAGGGGTTTTATGAAAGGAGTGTGTAGCACCGACTCACGCTGCTTTCTCTTTGTCTCTCAGTGTCTCTCCCTCTCTCTCATACACACACACACACACACACACACACACACACACACACACACACACACACACACACACACACGATCAGGACGATGGTTATTCATTGTTCTAAATTATATGCTACTGTCTGATTTTCCGCAGGACATAAAATACAAAAAATAAATAAATAGATGTGAAAATACAGAAACTTTTTCTTTAGTGACATTTTTCATTTATTTATATATTTCTTTTTTTTTTATTTATGCCCTATTTATTCATTTATGCTAATGTCTTTTTTTTGTCCTTATTATTATTAGTGGCTTTCTATGTACAACCCAGATTGAAAACACCTTTGCAGTCTGAACAGTCTTGTAGATGCAGCAGTATATCGCTTCAGACTGTAAAGGCGTATATTGCGTTTACCAACAGTTTTCTGAATACAAGACAATACAAAGCAGCCTCCTGGAATCATCATGTAGAAACAAGTGAAGCATATAGTGGTATTCTCAAATACAAATGCAAAAATAAGTAATATAAAAGAAAAGAATATAATGCACAAATGTTAAAATAAAACATTTGAAATAAAAGTTTTTTAATTCTTGCCTTCTTCTCTGCTTGTTAAAATGCTGCCAATGTACATCAAATCTTAAGTGAGCACCATGAGTAAGGATTGTGGAGGCAGCATCCTGCACACATGTCAGGGAGTGGCTGCTTGAAGGCCCCCCTCCTGGAGCCAAACTGTGGGGACAGTTTGAACACTATTTGGCTTTTCATCTAATATGTACTATGCAGCTGTTCTCCTAAGACCACAACAGAACGAAGCAACCAAATGTGTTACCTCCTCCTGAGCTAATTTAAATGAAGGTGCTGTATATCTGCGTGTTGTGTGCACTCAGCCAGCAATTATCAGAGCACCATGGCAAAGAGTGCTAATCCAACTACACCTGGGTTAAGGATGGCATGCAGTCAATGGAGGGCCCTTAGAAGTGTGCTTCCACTAATGTTTTTGTGTATCCCACTGTGTGGCTTTGCCCAGCCCTCTGCTGATCTGTGGGATATTAATGAACAAAAATCAATGTTCTGTCATTACAAAGGTGCTAATACATTTTTAAAAATTTGCAGTACATCATCATCATTCTTTCTCTTCCTCCAACAAGTTTTTTTTATTTTGGTGTCATCCTTCAATCTGCCTGTTCTTGCCTTGATTTTGTCAAAGGACTGATAAATATAATCATCGTTCTTGGTGTGTGTTAACAAGAGCGACGGTAAGAGATGTCATGTAGTGAAACAAGCTGCGTCTTTTATCGTAAGCCCAAAGTGTTTCACTAGGCCTCACTGGCAGCAGTCTTTGAAATTAAACTGTGGCTTGGTTTCTCTTCATTCTCTTTCATGTTATAAAAGCTGCAAATCTTTCTGGGGCAAACAAAGACCTTTTGGTTACTTTCTTCATTAGCAGTTCATTAGTAAAATCATTTGTAATGAATTTTTTTGACTTTGTGATAAGACCAGTAATTTATGGCAGAGTTGGCCTGCTCAGTTTAACACTGTGTGTTGTCTTTCTCATTAGTTCAAAGGTTTGTCCTCGGTCTAACAAAAAGGATTTTTATATAAAGCAGGGAATTGCAGCTTGCTTGAATTGGGCCACCAGTGCTGTACTTGAACATCAGTTTTCTGCTAGTAAATCTTAACTACCACGATCTAACTAATGTGGAAGGAGGTCTTCTCATCGAGTGACTGCTGGGGTAAACGCCAAAAAAAGGAATGTCTAAAAGAGAACCTGTCTCCCGCTGTGCTGGTTTTCCAGACTTGGCGGGAGTTGGGCCTGGAGTCTTCTGGTGCATCACCAGCCGTACACAGATGGCTCACAGCTCTGCATTTGTATCAGGTCAACATATAAATGCAGACAGAAACTAAAGCAAAATGTTTCAGAGACAAAGGTTATTATTTGTTGTCCATCAGGGTCTCACTTCTCCTCTCATCCGTCGTGTTACAGTTACCACTGGAATATATTGTAAGATATTTATTTTAAAAATGAGAATAAGGTTTTATTTTTTCTGAACTATGTTTATTTTGGATAATAGGCTGCTATGTGCTGATTATCTGCCACTTGATAGCTGTGAGATGAGGATTCATCTCAATCATGCCTGCATTCTCTCTGTTATATTGTATTTCTGACGAGTAGATACAATCAAAGTGGGTTTTATTTTAAAGTATATTTATATATGCTAGTGCCTCTGTATATTTTTGCTATGTGTGTGTTTGTGCATGTGCATCTAACATCAGTATTTCAAACTGATGCTCTGTAGTGTGTCAGCTTTCTTGTCTTCCTCCTTCTTTTCCTCATATTAAATAAGACCTACCTCCTGTAAAGATAAACTTTAAGCTCTGGTAACATGGCGGACACAAAAATATTGTTGTCTACAGCTTGCTTTTCCAGGGTGTCAGCTGCTAAGGCTGGCACTTTTAAGGATGGAAAAACATCTTGACAGTATTTTGAGAGAATGGAAAGACCCGGAGAGTCCATAATGGAAGAAGATATCACACAGTATTAGCTGGGTGGCACTGTCATATTGTGAATAACTCTGCTCTGTTGGAGTATATTTTCTCCACAAAAGAGTCAGTATGGTTTTCAGTCAGTTGTGAGACAGGAGTCGACAGTACAGTACGTGTGCCTCAGTTAACTGTCTGGTTAGTGGCTGAGAGCACAAGTCACTATGTCACCAAGCTTCTCCAAACATCAGTCATTTAACGAGGATGTACATTTCCCTGTGTGACCAGGCACTCACACTGTATTGTTACAATGTTATAGTGTTGTACAGCCACTTCAACAGATTATTATAAAACCAACAATAATAAATTCAGGTATTAGTTGTTAAGACAATCAGAAAAATGACCTGTTAAATGTATACTCAAGACAAATAGAGGGCAGCAAATCAACTGAGCAACCACTAAGTGCTACTAACTGCAGTTGCTGTTAGTTAGCCCAGTTGGTCAGATAGTGAAGCTAGCTTTGGAACAAGTCCAAAACACAAAGATATTCAGTTCACTATCATGTATGACAAACAGAATCAGTGAATTCTCACATTTAAGAAGCTGGAACAAGAGAACTGTGGCTATTTTTGTTTGAAAAATTCTGGAAAAAAAATATTTGTTTCTGTGTGTCAACTAATTGATAAATCCACTAATTATCATAGGCTTGCTGCAGACTCTAACAGCTGCTCAGTGAATTTAATTTATAATATGATATGACAAATCAACATGGGTGAGAAATGAGAACAGTTCTCACCTGTATGAGCAGGTTTTCAAGCCTTCAGGGTGGGGAGGACACAGCAGGGACTGTCGGCAGGGAGGGACCAGGAATTGGCACCAACTGGTGCTGGTCGAGTGGGCGATGAAATTGGGCTCAGCAGCCCACCAATGAACATGGCCTGACTGGGACCGAGCACAGTTTCTGAGGCTGACGGTGGCCAGTTTGACAGCAGGAAATTAAGTACTGAGGTGATTTACAGCGGCTGCGATAACTCTAACAGAATAATGTGTGCTAGGAAGTAAAGGAACTTTAAAATTTAGAGATTTATGAATGGAGTTTGATGTTCTTTGCTTACAGGTGAGAAAAAAGTGTGGTACGATGACCTGTCCTGATATCTCTCAATAATCCCAGTAAACACGGCTGAACCACAACTGAACACTGCCTCTGCCTCCAGGGACCAGACAACCATAGTAGTTCGAGGCAGGAACAGGAGAGGCATGAAATGACAGAGGAGCTGGTGGGTGGTCGGCCATCAGCAGCCTCCAAGGCTAGAGTGGGGATTATAGCAGGGTCAGACCTGGGAAGAACCACCTTGTTGTTGTCGGTCTGTGGGCAGACTGCTGCAGTGATTCACTGTCACATCTTGAGGTACAAAGTGGTTTTACAAGACAGGATGAGCCGAGGTTAGTAACTTCAGGAGCTATCTCAGAACATCAACGACCTCCCTCGTCATAAACTACATAGCCATGTGACCATGCCTCCTACAGTGGTTGTTCTCTGCTTTGTTCCACGTCAGACATTTCTATTCCCGGAAACAGACACATATTCATGCTTCACCTCACTAAAGCAATGATGTCTTTGTATGCATAAACCAGTGTGCCCTTTGATAGTATGTGACTTACAGACTAGATGAAACAATAGAATTGAATACACTGGACCTGTGGCTCTCTCCATTTGTGCTGTTCTCTGTCTTTTTCTCTGTGTTGTTTTACCACCAAGTGAACATTATCCTTGGCCAGCCATGAGTGTGTGAGTGTGTGCGTGTGTGTGTACTGTAGTTCAAAGGCAGCAGCAGTCAAAGGCCTCCTGCCGAGTGTGTCAAACTAAAAAAATCTCTCTGAACTCCGAATTAACGCCATCTCCCTATCACTTCTCTTTTGACAGCGCTGCACCTCCACACCTCCTATTCTCTTTTTCCTACAGTTCTCTCTTCCTTTCCTCTGCTCTGTCCACCTCTCCTCTCCTCCTGTCTCATACTTTACTCATTTCCTTACCTGCTTTCTTTTCATCTTGTCTCACATCGTTCCTGCTCACCTTTCTTGTCCTGTTCTATGTCTGTCCTGCCGTTTTCTTTTGATCATTTCCCCCCATTTCAACCTTCTCCTCCTTCTCTCACTTTTCTTTTTGTGTTTCCTTCTTTCCTCTCCCGTTCCATGTTGTTTTGTTTTTCTAAAGTAACTTATAAGGTATGATTTAAAGCTGGTTCAGACCAAAGTTAGACAAATCGATCATACTGTGAGACCTGTCAGCTGAGAGCTTTTTTTAAACTTGCAGGAGCAGAAGCCAGTTTTGAAAATTTCGGACCAAATTCTCAAAAAGCAACAACTGCTCCTATGACCCATGTCGGCAAAGCAACTAGTGAATGCAGAAATGATGCAGAAGGCATTCATCACTCCCATCTCACAGTATGACTTGAAAAGTTCCTGCAGAATCAGTTAGGGCCTTGAAATGTAGGTTTAGATTCTATGTATACAATGCACAACATTGACAGATCGATTTATTTATCATACTTGGCCCAGCATGACTCCACTGTAAGAAAGATCCTTCATCACAGGCACACAGGGTGAACATATATCAGCGTTATACACAGTACCTGTTAGGGTTCATGTTTCTGCTCTTCTTCTGTTACCCTTGAACTTAACTCCCCTCTTGCCCCTTGATGACTGGCTGTTGTCTTCCCCCCTTATTATTCTGTCTCCTTTTTCTTGTGATCTCATATTTTGTATTTGTTTTGCATCCCCACTCCTCCACCTCCATCTTCCACCATCATATTTGATGTAATGACGTTCATACATTGCTAAGAATGCTTCTTCACTTCCCACGAGTTGCCCCCTTCCTTAACTGCCCTCTCCTTGTTAACTCTTTTTCTTTGACATTCTCGCTCATTTTGCATATCATTTTGTTGCCATGACAACTCGTCCTTGTGTGTCCTCTGTTGCTTTTTTTCCCCAGACATGTAAGATGTAAGTGCAAACAGCAAGGACGTATGACGGGTGAAACACTGGAACTCAAAGATAAAGATGATAAAAAGAATACAAATCAGAAAAAGTGTTTTGAAGACTTTAAAATATTCCTGACAAATTTAATGCTGAAGTTTATCTCAACAAAAAGCACAATAGCAGTTTAATAGTTATGTCCTACATTAGCATGTATTCAATTCAGTCAATTCAGTTCCATTACATGTTTGTCCATTATATCATTATAGTAGATATATTCTATTATATCATATATTATACAACCAAGCTGCAACCTGCATGGCTGTGAAGTGAAGCCAACACAGAAGTGTGAAAAACTGCCATTTTTCAAGTCACCACTTGAGGCTGATTACAGAAAGGGGCAGGTGTGACTCAGGGGTAAAGGTAGAGGCTCCCACAGGAGCGGGTTGTTCACTCATCATAAGATCAGGTGGTTTGGTCGCCAGCACCACCAGTCTGCATGTCAAAGTGTGGCAAGTGTGCCGAGAAAGGCTGTGTCTCAGTGTGTGAGCCACACACCCCAGCTATTTAACTAACTGGCAAAAAGCAGGACCTGTGGGTGCTTCAGTGAGTCTACATCCATGTCTTATACTGTACAGTCAATGTTAAATACATACGGCACTCAGATTTTGTGCCACGGTTATTCTGTTCTTTGATTCAGACCTGAAATGTTTCTGTGTGTACTGGCCAGTTCATGTTGTCATTCATGGATATATATGAAAACCTCAGTGAAGCGTGTGACATTTGATACATGTCAATCTAAAGACATGTACCTGCATTGATAAATAGGACATACAACAGAAATAAATATGATACAAATAAGCCAATATGTGGATCCATATGTTTCCCTTTAATTAAAGTGGGATATCTGAGAGATATGATCATTGTACTTTAATGGTCATCAATAACCTGTTTTAGAGGCTGCTCCATCCTGACAAGAATGGAACGCTCTATTGACCACAAAGAAAAATTCACATCCATCCTTCATAGAAACAACCTGTTTAGACCAACAGTCACTTGTCAACTCCGCTGCAACAACATTACAGTTGAGTTCACTGAATGCTACAAGCTTTTATGTATTTTCCACTGTCAGCAGTAGCTGTCACTCAGCCTTACTGGTACACATTCACATACTGACATGCACCCGCTCTTGGAAATATGCAGCACACAGTTACAACAACAACTGAAACTTTGTTCTGCCAACTTTTTCATTGATGGGTAGGAAGAAAATGTCATAAGTGACACACACACGCACATGTAGAAATGCAGCACAGATATACGCAACACATGCTCAACAAGCTTTTTAGCCTCCCTAATTTCACCTCCTCACCTGTCAGGATGTAGAAACCATGCTGAGATGTACTCTCGATGAGACAATAGAGGTTACTGTTTGTGTGTGTGCGCGCGCGTGTGTGTGTGTGTGTGTGTGTGTGTGTGTGTGTGTGTGTGTGTGTGTGTGTGTGTGTGTGTGTGTGTGTGTGTGTGTGTGTGTGTGTATGCGTGTGCACGCTACATGGAGAGTGATGAGATGAGTAGGGTGGGAAATCTTTGGTGTGCTAATCACTCTATTCTCAGCTGACATCTGTAGACTTCTATATGCTACACAAACACACACACATTCACAGGCAGCTGTACCTATGGCTTCCAGCTGTTTTGACTAATAAATAAATAATAATAATAAAAGGAAGGTTATATGGCATTATTTAATGAAATATGAATCACTTTTCCCCCTGTTCAATAATAAGTAAAATATTTTGCATGTTTTGCATTGCAGTATTGATACTTCAGAAAAATACATAAATCATTTTTGATCACACACATATTCAATCTACATTCTTCTATTTTGACTTTTGAGGATAAACAAGTGAGACACACTTTTCTTTGTGTCCATGCTTTGATCTAGATAGATAAAGTCTAGATTTTAAATATACAGCGAGTAAAATAAGTATTGAACACATTACCATTTTTTCAGTAAACATATTTCTAAAGGTGCTATTGACATGGAATTTTCATTGGATGTTGGTAATAACCCAAATGATCCATACATACAAAGAAAAGAAAATAAACAAGTTCAGTAATTAAGTTATGTGTAATAATGTGAAATGACACAGGGAAAAAGTTTTGAACACATGGTAAATGGAATGTACTTACATAACACTTTTCTAGTGTTTCGACCATTCAAAGCATTTTTACATTATATCCCATTCACACACATTCACAAACTGATGGCATATGCTGCCATGCAAGCTGCACATCACCTCAAAAACACCATACGAACAGGGAGTGGCAACATCATGGTGTGGGGCTGTTTTTCAGCATACAGTATTGGCAAACTTCATATAATTGAAGGAACGATGAATGGTTAAATGATTTTGATAAAAATCTGTTGCCATCTACCAGGATGATGAAGATGAAACAAGGGTGGACATTTCCTCAAGCTAATGATCCCAAACACACAGCCAAGGAAACTCTCAGCTGGTTTGAGAGAAAGAAAACAAGCTGCTATATTGGCCCATACCAACAGCCCAATGACCTGACTTGAATACAATTGAGAGTCTATGGAAAGAACTAAAGATCAGCTCACCCAAGGCATCTTCAACATTTGAAGACAAAATCACACCTGAGGAATGTATGCGACGAGTTTCTCCATACAAGAGATCCATACATATCTTGAAGCTGTCATTACAAATAGATTTCAGTAAGGGTGGTCAGGTGGATGGGCATGTACTAAAACTCCAGTTAATGTTGGCTTTTTATTAACTGTGCAGTATTTGAATTTTTATTTTTCATAGCAACATTTTTTCTCTAACTTGAACTATACATTAGTTGTTGTATGGAGACATAAATCAGTTTCAGTACATGCCCATCCACCAGCCCACATAAAACCTTTTAAAAAAAAGTCAAATGCACACATGTATAGCATTTTTGTGCACTTAATTTATGACCTGGCATTTTCTCTGAGCTCTGACTTTGTTAAATAATATCAAATTTAATTTTAATTGGTAGTAGAGTAAATAAAAGAGGGTGCAGCTAAACTGTCCACATTGACATTAAAACATGTGCAATAATATGTCACATATTCACAGCCTACTTTACTCCACATCACATATTAGCTCACACTGATTTACAGCATTCAATAC
The DNA here is from genome assembly GCA_004119915.2 of Collichthys lucidus. NCBI lineage: Eukaryota > Metazoa > Chordata > Actinopteri > Sciaenidae > Collichthys > Collichthys lucidus. The sequence continues at coordinate 40,439,753 of CM014080.1, forward strand.
AGTCATGAAGAGAAGGAAATGATTTGGTGGATTACATAACTAATGAATAAATTACTGTAATTACCTTTAATTGATGCTTCTCACAGCTATTCTCTCTTGTTGATCTACTGTTATATAACTACAGTGTAGCCTGCAGCAGCGTGAACCTGTGACAAGTTCCTTTTTATATTTTAGGTTATGAGGTAAGATGTTCATCCTTTACAGAACGTAACATTCTCTCCTTTTAACCTCATGTGGATCTGTGAGGGTTTTCTGTTGTTTATATATATTGAATTTAGGATGAGATGCTGTTCATTTATGTGTTTGTTAACAGTCAATCAAATGTGGTGCTGATATGCACAAATGAATAGATCCCACCTAAAAACAGAATAAAATGTGTTTTATGTTTCAATAGAAGCAGAAAGGGGACAGCTATTTAGTTTTCCTTTCAGACATAGACATAGAATGAATATCAGCACCTGTGAGCCATCAGTTTGAATCATTTTTGGTAGAAAAAAATGGTCAAATTAAGCTAATTCTTACTTCACTGATGACCTGTGAGAACTCTGCCAAGGTACTTTGACAACTTTGACAGCCACTTATAATAAAAGGAACTTTTTGGGGTTTCTCCAGCTAGGCAGCTAAACTGAATAATACTTTACTGTGCATTACTTTGCACTTCACACAGTGGACAGCCAGTCTTTAAATGATGTCATCTTATACTGTGTAATGACATCTCCCTCTGCAAAACAATCAGAAACATGTGTCACAGGGTGAAACATTTTTATTCCCAATGGTCTTTCTTTTATTTATTTTTTTTTTGGTGAAAAAAATTCTTCATTGAAGAGACATCACTGCCCTATTCTATTTTGACTGGCAAGTGGCACTTTCTCACCAACCTGGAAGACTTTTTTACTGGCTTTAATTGAATAAAACTAGACTTCCTGGTAAGTTTTGAGTTCTGATTCATCTAAAAGTGATGTACTTGCCCCTCATGTATTGGTAGACAGCTTCATGGGTGTAACCTTAAGATACTAGTGTTTTCAAAAGTGTTCTTCAAGATTTAAAAAAAATACCATCATCCAGAAATATGTGTATGTAAGAACAGTAGAGCAAGAGAACAAGCTTTACAAAGCTTACTGTCAGCATAACTATCTGCTTTCCACAAGGATACACTTCATGTCTCCAGTCTACTTATCGGACTAAAATAAAAAAAGAACATGTTCCAGGTTGACTTGTGTGTCTGCAGTCTTACATAATCAGCAGAAGAAGTACACTTGGCTTGGCTCTACTTGGAAGAAAGGTCCAAATTAACAAGCCATATTGAATCTCTGGGTTCGCTTTGTAATTTTCTGTAAACACACTATCATTTCCTGTTATCTCTGCTCAGCTTGACGTGTAGTCACAGACCAACTCAAATGTTTTTCTGAAGTTGAAATTAGTTTGCCTCCAAGGAACCAATGTCACTACACCCTTATATGACTGTTTCATGGCATTATCTGCCGCGTTTGAAACCTCTACTTTCTTGGTTTCAGACTGTTTTTCTCCATAAAATATGATCCAGTTTCTCCAAAGTCAAATAGGTTAAATACATCTCACATGTATATACATAGTGCAGATATATGGGAAATGGTCCCAGAATGTTGCTTTAATTGGAAAGTTTACCAGACCCATCAGCTTTGATTGGGAGCCTCTGTGTTCTATTTATTAATCAGCAACAACATGTTTCCCCTGCTGCCATTCACATGGATCTGCAGTGTGTGTCAGGGTTATGAGAAATATTCATTATTACACATGTCTTACATCATGTGTGTGTCAATGCGTGTGTCTAGGTGTGTGTGTGTGTGTGTGTGTGTGTGTGTGTGTGTGTGTGTGTGTGTGTGTGTGTGTGTGTTTGTGTGTGTGTGTGTGTGTGTGTGTGTGTGTGTGTGTGTGTGTGTGAGGCATAATTAGTTACCTAGAGAATATGACAAATGACCACCTCCATACTGGAGCTCCCGACACAGAGAAAGAAAGACAGGAGGAAGAAGATGGGGAGACAGAGATCCTCTAAAAAGTATAAATATTTCATGACAGAAACCTCAGTGAAATCCTGTACCTTCAATGTGTATGTTTCCATGCATAGTAGTGTCCAACAGTGATCAGAATACAGCAGCCCTTGTGGATTTTAGCTTTTATTAAAACCCCAGAGCTTCACTGTCTTGCATTAACATCTTCACAATGTTTCCCAGAGCTTAAATGCCGAGGAAATTCATTTCCATAGCCAGATACAGAAACTTTCATCCAGAAATACAAACCAACACACACCATGACAGGGGTAATGTAGACATAACCAGGAAATATTCCACATAGTTATAGACACGAAGATGCCAGTGACTTCACTGAGTCAAGGGTGCTATTAAAGGTTATATCACAAACTTGGATGGTAGTACGTTGCAACAGTCAGAAGTTGGATGGGTCAGAGATAATAGTGAACAGTTTAATGTAGGTCTTATCTGTGTTTGGAGAATGAATGGATATTTTGGCCGTGGGACAAAATGAAGACTGGCAGACAGCCACAATGAAATGTTCATAATATGTCAAATTGAATGTACACTAAAGAAAATGATCCACCTCAGTTTGTTACAACTATTAATATCTTAACGTGTTTTAGTGTAAACTAATTATTGTTCTGTCTGTTCATATATTTTCATATAATCAAAAGAAGAAGTTGCAATGTTTAAGCTCCGATTACTGTATGAAACATGTATCATTTCTTTTTATCTATTATGATTCTGACCATCTGTTCATTCAGAACAAAACTGACAACACAGGAGTTCAAAAGTCTTTGGTATTCTTGTGTATCAAACTAAATGTGCATGAAACCTTTTGATTATAGATCTTTCCATCTATGAAACACTTCAGAAAAACACATGTAATGATGCAGACAACTAGAGATATAGAGCAAAAGTCAAAGAAAAGTATAGTGGTGTCATTTGTAAATGTTTCAATGTGCTTGAGGAGCTAAACTGAGGTCAGAGCAATTTCTGCACTCTCGCCAGTCTTGTAACTGCAGGGGTCTATTTAAAGGCCCGACACCAGCAGGATCCTGTCTGACACGAGCCACAGACGTCTGCACTGTAGATGTAAGTGTGTCTGTGTGTCTGATGTGAAGTGGTAAGGCTCGAGGCTGAGGCCAGAGGCATTTAAATTGGGCCTCTGGAACACAGGCTAGAAAACTACCGAAAGCTTGGAGGAACAGACTTTGAGATTGAGTCAAGTCAAATTTATTATCATCAGATCAATACCACAAATAATTAATATATTGAATAAGGTCTGAATATATGGAATGAAACTCTGAATATATTGAATGAAGTCTGAATATATGGAATGAAACTCTGAATATATTGAATGAAACCTTGAATATATTGATTGAAGTCTGAATATATTGAATGAAACTCTGAATATATTGAATGAAACCTTGAATATATTGATTGAAGTCTGAATATATTGAATGAAACCTTGAATATATTGATTGAAACTTCACTGACGTCAGACCTAGCGGCAGTGCCTGCAGCCATCTTGTGTAACAGTCTGTAAAAGCGAAAGACAATGAGGCCGCCCGCAATCTAGTTGCAGCGATATTAAGCAATGAGGACATGATAAATACACTGGCGAATGCGTGTTGAAATCCTCCCGAAAAAGTTCGCTCAGTTTTTAACTGTTTTGTTTAAAGTTTCGCCATAATCTCATTATGCATGTCTGTCTGTCCGCAGTCCGCTGTGGGAGTAACGTGCCCAAAGCTGACAATGTGTCGCGAATCATAAAATACGTTCAATACTAAACTAAATATTCACCCTGCATTGATCTATATATGCGGGTGATGCTTATTGTATCTAAACAATATATGAAGGGCTTCTCTTTCAGTTCATGCAGTCCGTGTAGCCGCCGCAGCTTCTCCAATCCCGGAGAAGTGTCGCGTCAGAGAGCAGTGCCATTACGCACGACCATTCACTGTGTTTTACCTTCATTAAATCACCTGAAATCTATATCAAGCTAACCATACAGTGTCTTGCACCCTTTCTTGTGTACGGGTGAAGATTGTACACTGAGTCAGGGTCGGCCCTGAAATTTTTGCTCTGGACCGGCCTATCACTGGACGCTTCTGGTTTTTAGCTCAGTAGCTTAAGCAACCGCTCCATATGGAAAGGCTTGCACATATATATATATAGTGCCGTAAAGACATATGATGTAAGAACAAACATTGTATAAGGTAAAACATCTAACTAACTGTGTAACCCTAATTTTTATAACATTAACACAACCCGTTCTCATTTCCAACGCGTAAAATACTGACGATTTGTCACGCCCCTTGACGTCTGATACCTACATAAAAGGTACCCTTCTGCGTCTGTATGAAACACTCTGGGTTGTCAGTTGACTCCAGTATAATCCGTTTGTGCTGGTAAGAGACGCTCAGAGCAGAGCTCCAGCTGTGCATTCACTCCAATAATAACCCGACCACAGCGATACATGACGCTGCAAGCTACAATCTGATTGGACAACTGAGGACCCTCTGCCCGGAACTGTTTTTCTAACTATGTTAAAGATTTCTTTTAATAATATCATCAACGTTTCTCAGCACAAACACTTCGTGTGTGTCACCATTGATATTATGACTGATAAAATAAAAAGGTAATCACTTCTCTGTTTAATGTGCTTTTTATAATGTCTGTTTTTAGACAGAGCTTGTTATCAACAGACCTTTTGAGAAGGAAAATTGAAATTTCCTGTGTGCAGTTTGCGCTGGAGCTGTACTGTGTATATATTCATATACAGTAACAATTTTATTCATGAAAAGCTTTCTGGGCTGCTCAAAGGATCACAAAAGCACCATGCAGCACACTCACCATGTAAGTTTTGTTCAGTGTTTTGTCAAAGAAATTATCAAAGTCGAATTGACATATTTGCTAGGGTGTGTTTTATTAAAGAGCATGCCGTCACACTGGTAAATTGACAGTCACAGAACATATCTGAGCCACCTCAAGCTGACCCCAAGGTCAAGGCCATATCCCCTGATAACTCATCAACGCTTTGAGATAGGGGCCTAAAATCCGCACCTGCACATTGGGACAGCATGGTCGACCACGGTGTCGAGTTTCAAAACCGTGCGCCCTTCGGGAGGGTCAGAGGTCAGCCGTTCTGTACTGTCATGTATCGCTGTGGTCGGGTTATTATTGGAGTGAATGGACGGCTGGAGCTCTGCTCTGAGCGTCTCTTACCAGCGCAAACGGATTATACTGGAGTCAATGGACAACCCAGAGTGTTTCATACAGACGCGGAAGGGTACCTTTTACGTCGGTATCAGACGTCAAGGGGCGTGTCAAATCGTCGGTATTTTACGCGTTGGGAATGAGAACGGGTGGGGGTCCCCCGGCAGTCTAATCCTATGGCAGCATAACTAAGGGATGACCTGAGCCAGCCCTAACTATAAGCTTTATCAAAAAGGAAAGTCTTAAGTCGATTCTTAAAGGTGTTGACCGTGTCTGCCTGATAGTTTGTTCCACAGAAGAGGAGCCTGAGAGCTGAAAGCTCTGGCTCCCAATCTACTTTTGGAGACTATAGGAACCACAAGGAACTCAGCGTCCTGAGAGCGCACTGTTCTAGAGGGGTAGTAAGGTACTATGAGCTCTTTTAGATATGATGGTGCCTGACCATGAAGAGATTTGTAAGTAAGGAGGAAAATTTTAAATTCTATTCTAGATTTAATAGGTAGCCAATGCAAGGAAGCCAAAATGGGAGAGATGTGACAAACGCCTCCTTTGTTATGACCCACAAATATTTGAGCTTCCCTCTAAAAGACAAATGTGTGTGTGTCGGGGGAGCTTTGTTAATCTGCCACAAGTTCACGACCGATAGGATTTGGTGGTTTTATAAATGTTACTCTGGAGGGTGCTACGATTTACAGCACGTTGTAAACTTGATCTATGGTCAGTGTTTTGTTGTAGTGCTGTGATGCCAGGCAGATTTTTCAGGTCTGTGTAGTGAATGCTGGCTGGCACAAAGGCTTTTAGCTGAGAAAAACAGTGCCCAATAAAATTTTTCCAATTGATTTGTAATTTTCAGATTTCCGTCCCTGATCACAGTTATTTTAAATGGTATGATTTGATATATTGTTTGTGGTTTGGGGAAAAATAAGGAAGTACACAACATTTTGCTTTCTGTTTCATGTGGACTTTAATGTTTATCTGCCAAAGCAGGTCAAAATATTGTAATGGTTCTAGCAGGCCTCTGTGACAGTCATGTCTACTGGCACAGAGGAAATGTACAGTAAATTTTTTGTTCTACATACTAGCCACACAGAAGTGAACCCACACTGAACTGCCATGTCCACAATTTGCAATTCCAGGCATATGCATCTGTACAGTTTATTCTTTCTGCTGGCTTCTGTGAAGCCTTGTTAACCAGGTATGTAACCAGTTACAAGCCAGCCTAAACTGGGAGCCACACCTCTGCAATGGAGCGGTACAGAAGCCACTGAAATGATGAAAGCTGTATGCTTTAAATCAAAGATCAACTCTCCTGGTCATAATCTCTGTGTGAAAATCAAAATGGGTCATAACTGTGCAGTCATTGGAAAATCAAAATGGGTCATTATTGCGCTGTCAGTGTGTGTTTTCGCTGCACACATTTTTGTCCTCTGATAATATCAGGTCAGCCATTCTCCTTCACACAAACGTCCACAAGAAGAAAAATTATTATTGATTGTTAATTTTGTGTAAAAACTCAACTACAACTTGGTTGTAGTTTGTTTTTGAGTTCAGGTACCAATCAGTGTTTGGTTATGGTTAGGAAATGATTACACGCATGTTTGAATGAATACATGTTGAATGGAGATTCAAACAGTGTTGCAACTTAGCCACTTTTTTGCGATATATATACATATATATATATATATATATATATATATAGAGATATATATATAGATATATAGATATATATATATAGATATAGAGACATATACATACATACAAACACACAACACACACACACACAACACACAACAACACACACACACAACACACACACCACACACACACACACAAGATATATATATATATATATATATATATATAGATATATATATAATATATATATATATATATATATATATATATATATATATATATATATATATACTTTTGTATACCCTGGCGTGAAGCATGTATCGTCTTCTCCTCCTCCGTCCCAAAGCACTCACAGGTGGCTCGGTCCTCGTGCAGTCACTTCCAGCTGCAGTAGCATACATTAGTAGCTGCTGCTGGCTGATCCTGGAAGAAAGTTAATTTGTAGTTCTAAACATAACCAGGGTGCTTTTTACTCACTTTTTGACGATGTTACTCCTCTCTCCTACAGCGACCATTACAAATGCACGTGCCATGCATATGGCAGATTATCCAAATTAGGAAATGATGTCATTTAGTGACTTTTAGAACAGCCAATAGCTACTTTCCTTACTGAGGAGTTGGCAACACTGGATTCAAACAGCATCTCTTAAACACTTTGTTGACCCATCTTTTCACCGAGCAGGTCAAAATTTCCACTTCAAATCATAGTCATGCTCCCATTGGGATAACCTGTTTGATTTTAATGGCCCAATAGTGTTCCCTCTACAACCTTTATAACAACTGTACAGGCCAGGCCCTACTGGAAAGAACAGACCAATTGTCAATATGATGTTTTTATTGTTGGATTTCATGGACCTTCAAATATCACATCACAGCACAGCTTTAGTTTGAAAAGCTCATGATAAAATATCGTAGTGCACAATCAGACTTCATGATGAAGCTTTCCTTATGTCACACACTGCTCTTCTTTCTACTCTTCTGACTATATATCTGTGTTTGTATCTAAATCCTGAGAGGGAAGACAAGCAGAGGCTCGTCATGTAGGTGAGGTTGTTACATTCACTTATCAGTCTGCTTATGTTTCTGTTTGTCCTTCTGTGTCCTGGGAGATGTGTGAGCTTGAGATACTGTCATTATCTTCACTGTCTTATGTCTGCCCTCCCCATTTTCCCCTTTGTCTAAATCCCATGTATGGGCAGAGTTCGACATGTCTGCTACAAGAAAGTCACTTGTTAGGTTTTCATCTAATCTCACCCCTCCAGCCTGTGATTCTCTGGTGTTTGTTGATATTGACTGACAGCTTTTCATGGGTCATCAGGTTCACCTGTTGGCTTCGAGGTGTTGGCAAGTTACATCAAGTTGAGTCCAACACTTTTTAAGGCCAGTAATAATGACATAGAAAATCAAGTTTGATACTGAAGAGTTGAGGAGTAAAAATGAGGTAGCATACAACAGCAAGTGAGACCTTCAGCCACAGAAGACACACAGTAATATGCCTCTGCAACTGACTGTCTTAAAGGATGAACTTAAAGTCAAAGAATCAAGAAAATTTTAATCGTCACATTCTCCATTGAGACTTGAAAACATGTTTTTGTGAATAAAGCAGAGGCAGGAAAGCTCAGATGAATCTGCACAGCTTATGATTATTTGTCTGACCACACTTCCATTAAAAATGAAATCCACCTGTCCTGGATCTGGTTGGACCAAGAAAACTATGCTGTGACAAAATGAGCAAAAAAAAGCAAAACGCCCCCACCATAATGGTGTAATGGTGTGTCCCTTCCAGACTGACACTGATTTATATTTTCAGATGATTATACGGCATTGAAAAACATAGTTATGAATATTATATTCCATCTTTGCCATATTCTATAAATAGACCCTTCTAAATTGGACACACTGAACCTTCTTGTGTTCACAGTGAATGTCTGAAAACTTTGTATTGAGGTCAAGCGTGGTTTATGAAGAATGTGGTTCTAAATCATAGAAACTGTGATTTTGTCAAATCCATTTGTTGACTTGAACATTTGAACAACAATTCAAAACAAATCTGATAATGACTGATTGGTATGTATTAATATTCCAACCAGTTCCTCTGGTGTCATCTTATAAGATGAGATAGTCCACCACATCTGAGTGAATTCAGGCTGAGATTGGCAGATATTGTTGTTATGATCATCATGTTATCATCATCATTATCATCGTCATCATTACCGTCATCTTTATCATCATCACCAATCTTTTCAGATCCGTTCCTGTAATGAGCTCAGAACAGCATGAGGATGATTGCATACACTCACACACACTCCGTCTCACACACACAGTGGAACAGCTGGCATCTGTTCGGGTATAGCATCTTCATTGAAAGGGGGCCTCATCATCTGCCCTCCATCTTTACTTTTCATCTCTCTCTTTGTCTCTCCCCCCCCTGGTTAATCCCTCACATACTCTCTCTTCCCTCTTTTTTCTCTCTCATCGTCTTTTCTCTCTCTCTTTATCACCGTCTTTCACTCCCTTTCCGTCTCTAATAAACACATCAGGCCACATAATATTGAGTCGACTTACATTACACACAAAAACACACAAACACCTCCCCTATTACCGGCCCCAGTGTGTCCAACCCCCCTCTGTGTCACCTCCTCTGTTTCTTGGCTGTTCAAACAAACGCCCTCTATCTCACCATCCAGCCATTCAAGGACACCTCTCCTGTTCACACATGCAGACTCACACACACACATACACACACACACGACAGCATGGCAGTCAAATGACTCTCCTTTGCTGCATCTCTTTGAGGAATATTATAAGCTTCTTCTCATGTCTGCTTCAGAGTGATGACTTTAGAAATAACTTTCCCACTGCTCAACAATTCACTTATTTAAAGATAGCTTACATGGGTATTGAATATTTGTGTGTTTACAGGTAAAACTTAAGAACGGAATTTGCAAAGGTGTGTGTAGCACAATGAAGATGTCGGGGGGAAAGATGCTACACAGGAATTACCACACGCAGGTTTTTCAGGCCACATTGTGGGAATACTGCATCAACCCCTGCCTATCCTAACAGCTGTGGTCCAGGTTAAAAGATAAACAAAAGTTTCACACAGCCGAGGCTACAAACACACTTTTATAGCTTGCCACCTTAGTTGTGTGTGGTTTGTTGTCCCTTTGTCCTTCTGAAATGTAGTTCTTCTTAAAAACAAGTTTGAATAAAGGAACCTGGTCTCAGGGGCTGGTGGCTGCTCGTTTGGTGTGTGTGTCCTTTAGTTGAAAAAAAGGACTCCAATGCTGCTGATCACACTCAATTTAGCATTTAGCGTTTTTAAGCTCATTTTTTAGATTTGCTGCTCCATCAGTCTGCAGATGATCTGGTTCAGGTCGAGACCAAATGTTTTTGATCACCTGCTCTTACCAACTGATCAGGAGGAGCGAGGAGTCAGCAGTCATTATAAAACAGAGCAGCCAAAACCCAATCTCTATAAAGATCAAATTCCAGCCTATTTAAACTTCCCTGGAATATTTAGTTTTCAGTAACGAGCTCATCAAGGTGAGGAAGAGCCAGTGAGTCAGACGGTAACGCATCAGAATTTTTTTTATCAGAAAAAACGTAAATTCTGATCGAAGAGCAAAATGTTGGTCAAAAATAAGACGTTGCATCCCCTCGAGTCTCTGTGATTCTGTCCCCACTATTTACACCCGAAGTGTGCTTTGGTTTTTTGATCTTTGAAAGCATGACTGGGACAGACACAACATTTTTTGTAAAAGGGTTTTATTTTTGCATTTTAAAACTATACTGAGTAAATTGAGGACATATTGAAAAGGCTGATATTTTCAGGAGCTCAGAGAAGTAATAGACACTGTGATTACTGTGTGACACAGTATATTACCATCTTCTCCTGTAAACATCTCTCTCATTCTTTTCTCCATCAAAAGAAGGCATCATGCTGATTAGCTTGTGTGTGTATGTGTGTGTCTTGCTCAGTGCAGTTTACCATTTCACCCCCAAGTCTTTAATGCCTATTCTGTTTTCTCCGCGCCTGTGGAAATTATTCTGACCCTAATCTCCGTCTCTTTTTCTGCTCCCCGCCTGACCCTTTTATATAGTGAGTAGCGTCCGACGCTAAACTTACAAAAGGTGCTGTCACACACAAAACAATTAGTCGACAGGGAGATGTCTCTGTCTGCTTCACACACACAAGCAAGCGGCAGGCCGATGTGTGATGATTTTAATCTGCACTGAACACCAACGTTAATGTGCTTAGCTGCAGCTGTCTGCATTAGTCTCTAAAATGTGGTGTTGAAGATGTGCATGATGGTGTCAGGTCTGTCACCTTTTGGCTTCAGCTTTACTGTAGGTGTGTGTAACACATGAACACAATCAAAATCTAGTAAATCTGTAACATTTTTGATGTGGTCCAAACTAAATGATATGTCGTACCACATGTAAACTTTCATCCACTTCAGAGTCTCTTTTGTAAAATTATTTCAGGGTCACTATCATGCTGTGTAATCTATTAAGTTTCAGATCAACAGAGAACCCTGATACTCATGACATTCATTAGTCCCTCAATGAGTGCACTGCGGCTCTGTGGTTAGCACTGTCACCTCACAGCAAGAAGGTCTCATGCTTGAACCCAATTTAGCCGACTGTGGAGTTTGTACATTCCTCCCACAGTTAGGTGGGTTGAAAATGCTAAATTGCCTATTACGGGTGGATGTTTTTTATCCATTTATTCAGCCCTGTGATAGGCTGTCGACCTGTCCATGGCGTACCCTGCCTCTTTCCCAACGTGAGCTTGGATCAGGTCCAGCCCCCTGCTGCCCTAAACAGAATAAGAGGTATGAAAATTGACAAAATTGAAGGAATGGTGACTGCATGATGTTCAGATTCTGTGGTAATCATTGGGCTTTCAGGATTAGACCCTCATGTTGGCCAAGGCTGTCCATGTTTTATTGTTCAACTTGTTGGTCCCTTTGTCCAACACTTTGGTCCACATCTCCTGTGGGCCATGAATTTGATTCAGATATTCATAGTTCCACTATGATGATTAGCACTACCATTTGGAGAAAATTCCTTATTGACCAACACTTCTATCCATGACAAGGTCCTCGTAGCCCGTAGAGATGCTGTGTCTCATGGCAAGATAAGTTAGTACATTTCACCACATTGATAGTAATATATTATGGAAAAGCAAAATTATCAGTATATAGGCCTCGTTTATTATTAAGTACTGTAACCTGTAGGTGGCACTAGCAGGCTTTATACTAATATTGTATGTACTGTTTTCATCCCAGCACAGCTAATGTGCAATGACCTTGAGCCTGCGAAATGGTAATTAACTGGGTAGGTGGTTTAGTGCGAAGTTGGTGTCTATTTTCTTTTCTCAAAAATTTGTTTGCCTCCTTTCTACTCAACCCACTTCTCAACACAGATCCCAAAATTTTTGCGCTATTTTCATGTTCTCCTGCATGGATACCAGTAAGACTTTGTGAAGTGCAGGGAGATTTGAGGTCACCATTAGCCGTCATGCTTTTTGTCATGTTTGGTTTGGATACACTATGAAGTCCTTCTGTATGAAGGCAGTGACACACAATTATTGAAAGCAACCTTACACAGGAGCATGGTATAACGACTTGGGATGTTGCATTTATTTATTCATTTATGAATTGATTTTCACAAACAGACCTGATTGCAAACTAACCCTTTCAGATGTAGACACATGCCTCTATTCAATTCACTCTAAACAGCATCCAGGAGTATATGTACTGTTTATAAGAGAGAAGCTCCGAGTTGAAAATTCACCATCATCACGGCTTCCCTTTTTTTGCTCTATGTGCTGTAGCCTCTCAGGGTAGGCATGGATTGCTCTGCTCCATTTCATTTTTATTATTTATAGCTAATCATCTCCTGAAAGTATGCAAATTCAACATCCAACCAAGTGCTCATTTTAAGAAGATATGGCATAATAAGTAAGGTGGCACTTTTATTTCCATGTAAGCCCATTGTTATTGCCCATTACATTTTATATATACAATTTAGTCTTGAAGATTGCTTAATTGAATCGTTGATTGATTCCATAAAGCATCAGTTCTTTTTAATTTTTTATACTAGTATGTCAGAGCACGATAACCAATATTAGCATGATTTGTTTGATTAATACAACCTCAAAAGTCTTTGTGCTTCAACCTAAAACACTGTCCAATAACAGCGCTGATCTCAAATGCATCACAGAGCAGTCAGCCAATCAGAGATTTGGCAGCACAAAAACAAGATGGCCGCAGCACTGAACCAAATCAGCCCAAACACCAGAAATTCTATGTATCATAATTATGACTTTTATAATTAAAAGAGAGAGTATCTCATAATTCTGCCTTCTAAAGTGACCAATAATAATCCTAATATTGACTTCTTCATTCAGCTTTTTTAAATGTATTTATTTGAGATTCCACTGGAAACAATGTTTGTGTTTCAGTGTGCCTACAGTAAGTTGACTAACACAGTTACAAACAACTGCACAGTGTCCAGTATGTGCACTATTAATCCAAACGGTCTGAAAGCAAACAAGTGTGTCCACGAGCCCAATATTTACCTCATTATCGCTCACATTCTTTTTTGTTTGGTGTTATTTGCATCTCCCTGTGCCTTTGCATCTTTTGAACCACCCACAGTTACATGTGTGTGTTATAATAAGTATTATAACACACACACACACACACACACATAGGAAAATAAACACACACAGATCCCTGTTCTCACAAGACACACAGTCATATGCAACACATGTAAAACACTGCTTCATTTGTAGATATATCATATTATTTAGACACTCACACACATACCTTGATAACACAAGTGTGTGTGTGTGTGTGTGTGTGTGTGTGTGTGTGTGTGTGTGTGTGTGTGTGTGTGTGTGTGTGTGTGTGTGTGTGTGCGTATAAGTGTTTGAAGGTAATTGAATGGAGATTTGGAAAGTGTGTAATGTTGTTCTGTGGTGTGCTAAATTCCATCTTTTGTGTATGTGTGTGTGAGAGTGTGTTTAAAGGTAACAGAATAAAATGTCTAATCCAACAGAGTGTTTGTGTGTTATCCTTATCTTCTCTCACACACTTTATCCCTAGGCTACTTAGACTGCTATCCTGCTGCTCTACAGAAACCCAAGCAGACACACATCTTTCTTTCAGATTAAACAGTAGATGAAAAACAGAGGTAATGGACAATAAAGGAGTTAAAGATGAAATTCATTGAAACACACCTGTGGTCCGTGCAGACACACTGGATGGTTATACTACATCAGAGCATAAAAACACTATGATTTGATCAGTGTGTGTGAGTGTCAGCTTTCCAATGAACGTGAGTGGGTTGAGAAAATTCTCTTTAATACATATATATATATATTTAAAGATTATTTTTTTGGCCTTTTATGCCTTTAATGATAGGACAGCTGAAGACAGACAGTAAGCAGGGGGCAGAGAGAGGGGGAGTGACACGCAGTAAATGGCTGTCCGATGCGGGATTTGAACTGGGCAGGGTGCAGCGAGGACTGTAGCCTCCACACAAGGGGGGGCTGCTTAACCCACTACGCTACTGACCACCCCCTCTTCAATATTTTGAACTAAACAAAGCATTCAAATCCAGTGGATTAGTTTGGTTTGGATACACTCATGCAGGAACTCATGTCAGTGATTTCAAAGAACTTGATATGACGCGATATTAATCAATTTTCTCCTAATGTCCACTAACGTAGGTTTTAGATTAGTACAGTACAGTAAGTATGAATGACACCTCTGAGTGCTCCAGACGTGTTCTATGAGTCATGTACAGATAGTCCGCCTACACCCACGTTTTGACGTCAGAATCAGAACATTTCAGTCTGAATGTGGCTTGCAAGTTTATTGCAAGTTTTTTTGGACTTACGTGCACAACTTCTCCTGCCATATATGACGCTACAAATTTATACATTTCAGTCATTGCTAAAAAATGATCTCACTCTGACAGCTGCCTCATGCTCTTTATGCAGTATCATCCCGTGTAACATCACCATTATTCTATTATTTTTACAGCTCTGCTGTAATATTTCTAATTGTTTCAAGTCCAGTAAAAACACGACTGACACACCTTCATTTTGCTATTTGGCAATATTTTTCTCAGGGAAACTGATCGCCTAATATAGCTTTTTTAGGGGCATTAAACATGCAATGATCAAACCTCATGACCGTGCTCTTCCTGGTGGATCTGATTTAGAACACTCTCAATTAGCTCGATATTCTTTGGTTGCGATACCGACAGTTTGACAGTTGCCATGTCAATGTTATATCTGCCAGCATATTTCAGGAGGCACAAAATAATGTAATTGGTTGACTGAACAGTGATAGACTGTGGCATATGTGGACATTTTCTGGGACGAAATTGATAAACTTGCATAACAACGAGTGGCAGCGAGGGTACTAATTCTGAATAGTGGTGAGTTGATCAAAGAGGAATGGTGTTACAGTTACAGGCACACCTGAAAATTCAGAGACTCTGCTCTGATGATTATTGCTGTATGAAGGTTTTTTGTTTGCTCGTTTTTTTTTGGTGTTTATCTGCTTTTCTCTTCAGTGCAACAGAGAAAAAAATCATCTTTAAAGTCCTCTCTGGTATGTGAAGAACAACTTTAAATTGGCTGCGCAACATGTGAAATTTATTACAGTGCTTTAAGGGACAGCGGCGTGTTATGCACTTAATCTCCCTGTGTATTTAATGCTCCAATAATGTAACATTGTTGCATTAAGTTTGCCATTGCCATCATCTTAACCACTAGGCCACCAGCCACAGAGTGGGGAACTGCAATGACTCCTTTCCATTTTCAAGAGTAGGCGGAGATGAGAAAGGACTCAGTGGTTGAGTCCTGGGATTGAACCCACTGAATTTTCTGTGTGGAGCTTCTATGTTCTGTCTCTGTGTTTGACTTTCCTCCAAAGACACACAGGTGAATTGGAAATTCTAATTTGCCTGTAGGTGTGAATGTGAGAGTGAATGTGTTAGTCTGTCCAGTATACTGTATGTATTAGCCTGGTAGCCTGGTGCATGCAGTATGTGAGCTGCAGCTCCCTGTAACCCCGAGGAGGATGAGCATTTTAGAGGATTCTATCAGCTCATATCATGGCTGCACCTCTGACATTTTCAGGTCAGTTCACTGAGCTGGGAACCCACTAATAAATATGAGTATTTGATCGCACCTTAAAAATCCAGTCTGCCATCCATCATGACACCTAATGGTTAACAGTTCGACAAGGAGCACCTGCATATACATCACATTTTAGCTGGGAGAGTGAAAACATGCAAAAACTCCCAGTCTCTCTCTGCTCCTGTACCCACACATACACACATCGTAAGGACTTTAGAAGGAATACTGTGATGCCTGTGTGTGTGTGTGTGTGTGTGTGTGTGTGTGCGTGCGTGCGTGCGTGCGTGCGTGCGTGTGTGTGTGTGTGTGTGTGTGTGTGTGTGTGTGTGTGTGTGCGTGTGTAGTATGTCAGTTTGACAACGTGGTTGTAAAGCTAAGCCCAGCTGACTCTCGCCCTCTCTCTCTGTCCTCCACATTACAGAAATCCATAATTCAACTGTCACTGCCATACCCCACAGCAAGCTACCACTGGATGTGTGTGTGTGTGTGTGTTCTTTGTTTTCTAACAACATTTTTTTCTCGCTCTCTCCCCACCAGGTAAATCCCTGCCTGCCTTTTCACCTACACTAAAAGTAAGAAAATCAATACCTGTGATCTCTGTTTCTTTCCCTCTCCCTTTCTTGCACCCTTGTGCTCTGTCTTGCTCTTTGTGGTTTTACACACATGCACACACACACACACACACACACCGTATATCAAACACATACAGGACTGATACCTTTTCCTGTGATTTTATTCATAAGATAACTGATATTGAGACAGTGGAATGTGACATGTGACTTCATTTCTGCACAGTGACAAGATAACTGTGTTTGCTTTGACATGATAGAGAAGGGTAGTGGACAGTAGCTCTGTGAGGAACACTGTTATGTCTATATTAGTTTTATTCTTCTAGAAATGCCAAATTAAAATGTTCCGTGTTATTAATTGATGTGTTCTCAACTTTTAAAAATCTTTAAAAATCACCTACACAGGTGATTACCTATCTAATGAAGCTTGCACACAGGTAATTCATTACATTGAGTCATTTGTCATCTTTATTACTAGAAAAAAAAAATCATCATCTCCTGCTAGTGTTGATTGTTTTATAAGCTCCCTGTTGGTGCATTCAAGGCAATGTTAACTGGGTGATAACAGTAACAGAAGGTCAAATGGAAGGAAATAAATGATACAAAATTCATCCAAGAGTAGAGCACCAGCATCTGTAGGTCGAACAGTCTGCTGCCGTTGTTGCAACAGAGTCAGTACACAGATGGTTGGTGTGGATTTGAGGTACTTGAATTGATGTCAATGGACAGCTTTCTCACATAGCTGCCTTTCTTATCCAGGTGGGATAGGTTGGTGTGGAGGATGTGTGCTATCCTAATTGTCATGGGTGTAGTGTGCTGGGTAGCGAGAAGCAGATGTAATCCTTGACCAGCTGCTCAAAGCTTTTTACCACTACAGAGGTGAGTGCCACTGGTCGACGGTCATTCAGGCAGGCTAGAATTGTTTTTTTGGACACAGGTATTATGGTGGCTTTTTGAAACATGTGGGTATGACAGACCAAGTAAGGGACTCACTCACTGATACCGTCTGGTCCTGCTGCCTTCTTGGTGTTCACATGCTTGAAAACCCCACTGATGTCATGCTTAGAAAGAGTGATACAGAAGGAAGGTGCCCCCTGCCATCCAGTAACCTCTGGTTCAACTGTTTATGCTTGTTGGCTGCAAATGGCCTCAAAGCAAGCATAAAAGTAGTTCATCTCACATGGGCATGCACCTTACTGCTTACTTTTACTTTCCTGCCCCAGAAATTATTGTAAACAGACTGTTCGGAGTGGACACGTTTTTCCTAGATGTGTCTGAGTAAAAATGGAAAATAGCAGAGGTTTTCTCTCACTTGCTTCATGTTGTCAACACTATCAACAACCTCTACAAGTACCAGAAACGTCTTGGTCTGCATCTCTGTAGCCCATAGACTCAGCTAAGACATACGTTCGATGTACCTACAGCAACCGTGTGTGTAGGCTCCGAAGCAACAGAATAAATCAGTCTTTACTGAGTCGGAATGTTGTATCAAACATTATGGCCTGTTGGGCTTTAGTGAAAGATATAACTCCAGTATTAAGGTCAGAATAGAAATAAAAAAAGAATATAGGCCACCTGTCACAAATGTGAAATAAAGAGTTTGTCAAATTAAGAATGGTCGCTCATGCTCCCCTTCCTGTCCACTCATATATCAGCATATTGGCAAGTTATGGCAAAAGATGGATGCTTAATAAGCAACAGTAACTTACATGATGATCTGCAGGGACGCTGTGAATCTGTTACAGTTAGAAAAGGTATTGATCGTCACACTAGATGTTGTGTGATATTCATGTTTTATATATTATATATTTAAATGGCCAGGATAATGTATAGTCTATGTAGTTATTAACAACAATTCACAACAACTTGAGAAAGTTTTTACTACAGCAGACAGCAAACTTAAACGCCTCTGTGTGTCAAATAAGCCACAGCGGCTCCACAGTCAACAACTCAGAACTAATGCAGGCTGACATCCTACAGTTTATCAGAGTTTATAAGAATGCAGCGCAGTGAGGACACAGATCAGGTTACATAGAGTTACATAGACATCTGTGTGTCTGTTAACAGACTGCAATCTGTACTGATAAACCACAGAACTGTAGAGTAACATCAGACTTCATGATCACAGTTCCTGTCTACAAGTCTGTCCGTATTTACACACTCTCTGCTGCAGTCTGCACACCACTTTTTATCAACTGCTGCTTGCCGAATGGTGCGTTTGTTTTGTGTTACTTATTATTATCTCCTTCCGTAATGTAAGCATGGTTCAGTGTAGTCTATGTTAAAGGAGATAAGAAAGGAAGCACTAAAGTGCCTCTCCTTAGCATTTAGAAAATTCAAACAGCTCTTATCTTGGCTGCCATGTAAATACTTCTGGGTCATTTTGCTCAGTGAAGACTATAAAATACTATTGGACTGCACCCACAAGAGACAGGAAAGAGGGGATGACTTTCTATGACTACAGGGCACGACTGAACTTACTTAAGAAATTACCTATTTTTCCATTTCAGTAAATATTTATTAATCATTCATGTATTATTGGAAACTTTATTCCTAATGTATGTTGAACTGTATCATTGATTACTGAAAGTACTGTCCAGGTTAGTTATTAATTTCTAGTCTATCAGTTGAACATTGTCACTATGGTCTTCCACTGAAGAACTACTGAAGAAAATAGACATGATGGGTGTTCTTTAATTTGTTTCTGTTCTCTGTTCTCACTGTCATCAACTTGTGAGATTATTGAAACTTTGCGAGGCTACTCTGAATCTTTGTCATGCAAAGAAGCAGACACTTGTCAGCTGACCTTTAATCACCTGGCTGAACCCGGACAGAAGTGGAGACAAGGAGTGAGAGAGACACTCAAAGAGTGAGTAGGGATTAGTCTTCTGGGAGCAGACAGTTAGATTTGTGCCACATATTTCAAGGACCATTATATGTTTTGGCGTTGATATATGCAAAGGTCTTTATGTCCATGTGAATGACCAGTGTTGTCCTGGGATGATGAATATGAAGAGAAGAAGATGGATAATTCCTTTATACCAGCCAAAGGTTTAAGTCTGCCTGGAAACAGACAGAAACAGGGAAAGTTGAAAAGAAAGGGAAGGAGAATAGAAAGCAAAAAGAAATTAAACTGTCCAGGCCTTAGAGGTCTAATCCACCTAAGCTGGATGCGGAGAGAGGAGAGCAAAGGAAGAGAGGAATAAAGAAAAGTGCATAGAGGAAATACAGACAGAAAGGGGTGATGTGGAAAGAGAAAAGATGGACAGTTAATCTAGTGAGAGTTGAACCAGAGAGGAACTGTTAATCTTAGCTCTCATTCACACCGACAAACCTGTGTCAATCATATGACAAAGGATGTGAAACAAGGGCTCAAAGGTCCAGTGTATACATTTTAGGCTATTGGCAGAAATATAATATAATATTCATTACTCTGAGAAAGAAAAAAAAAGTATGATATATAAATAAGAAAGGTTGGTTTTGTTGCTCTGGAACCATTCTACACCTATCTACTGAGGGATTGGGTCCTCTTCCACGTGCTGAACTACCATGTTTCTACAGTAGCCCAGAACTTAAGCATTTTTCCTACAGTTGTTCCTGACACACTTGAAAGGCGAGCATAAATGTTTAATTGGTTGCACTCTACAACTCTACACTTGGGTTGATGCTGATGTATTTGTCTATTCATTTTGTTTTATTAACACATTTAAATCATTTTGATGAAAGAAGAAAGCGAAAAGAAAATGTTTATTGGCTGCAGAATGAGCAATAACACATACATCAACAACTTTTTTTATTGTCTATCAGTGGATGACAAACTCTAAAATACCATGAAGAATTCCTGAAAATCCCTTCAAACATGACAACATGAACACAACTGTGTTCAAATATACAAACATGCATATAACAGTGTGGCATTTAAGCTAATGACATGGAAATAAATTAGAAATAGAGCAGCATATTGAAAGTCCACTTGACATTTGCTGCCTTACACAGGAGATTTCTGATGCTGTGCCAGGGCTTTTTGTAATTCATCTGTCTCACAGTGAGACTGGCATTACAGCCATGCTACTTTAATGCTCTCCATGTCTTCACCATGGTGCACCGAGTTCAACAAGGAATTCAATTATGCTTCAAAGACATGTTTTTTTTTAAGTTCAGGCAATGCTGTTTTTGTGCTGTCATAGTTGAGATATTAATTCAATTCTTGATGTTAAAACAAGTCTTTAAAACTTAATTCAATTCTTAAAACTAAAATCAAACATTTTTTATTCAAATTTTCCTAAATGTGGACAGAGGAGATCTTTTTCCCAGCAGCCATCGTGACATAAAATAGTAGGGTCACTATTACTGAATTGCTCTCTACACTGCAATCTAGTTACCACCTACAACCATTGGTACCACGCCCCTCATTTGCATACACATGAGAAAATTAAATTCGATGTGACCCTTGTGAGATGTCTTCTGTCTAAAATGACTTTTCGGGAGCTGGTCAGACTTGTAGTAACAGCAGGTTTATTTCTCATCTGCATTCATAACAAAGGATAATAGAGAGAGTAGAATCGTTATCTTGTGGGCAACAGCACATTCTCTGTCTCATCATAAATCCTCTGTTGCTTTTAGGATTACCCATCCATACATCTCATACACGCAGTACAATATAATATGGGCCACATAACTTTTCCCTTATGTGATGGGGGCCGGCTCAATTTGTAACAGAAAAAGTGTGACAATCGCAGGGGTGCCTAAAGGTAAACATTTATTGTTTTCCAGAAAACCACACTTAACTAAATATTAATAACCCTATCCGGGATCTTCACAGAAAAAAAGTCAGGAAATAAATAGAATGTATTCTTTGAATACCGCCACCGCTTCCTGACAGATAAGGCAAACAGCCTTTTCTTTGCATTGAATAAAAAATAATCGTTTGACTACTGTAGGTTAAATACCCTGCATTCTGAATCCATTTTTCTCTTACCTAACCTTTTCGCCCTTATATTCCGTTCTATTTGACAGAAGCTAGTCTAGGATTTGCGTGGGCAGGCTGAAAAAAATCATAATGCGACTTTAGTATTGTTCAGGGGGCCGGGTCAAATGTGTAGTATCGGGCCTTAGTTTGGGGACCACTGGTATAGTGGATTAAACTCAGCAGGCAAATCTATAAAATAAATGAAAGAAAACAGAAACTGTGAGAGGATAAGATACAAGAAAAAAAAATACAATAATACAAATTCACACTGGACCTTTTTTTTTTTTGTAATGTAACTCATTTGCATAATTCAAAACATACTGTAACATACCTGCATTTATAACGAAGAATATCAGGGAGAGTAGAGTCGTCATCTCGTGGGCAACAGTACGTTCTCTCAATTGCTAGCTACACAGTGGAGATTTCTCTCTTTATTAACAATAAAACGCATAATATAATATAACACATTTATAGTCATCTACATAAAAACATGGTAAAGCTACATGGTAAATGAAAAAAATGTCAATGGGAATTTCAAAAAGCTTTGAGCTAACGGAGAAACAAGCATCATATTTGAGTTTATCACACACCAACGGCGGGAATATAATATAAATATATAAATATAAATATAAACAAACCGAGCCGCCATTGTCAGGCAGCAGAAGGACGTGGACCCATTTCTTCATGCAGAGGCCAGTGTTATCCTGTTAGTAAGCCAGCTGAACTTGGCTATTTCCAAGATGTCCTAATGTCTCCAAATTGGACAGGTAAGGTAATTCACATTGTTTGACCCCGCTCCGTGTCTCTGGTCTCTTTGCTCTGTTTCCAGTCTTACCTGGCTGCCTTGTCAGCCTGTTGAACGTGCACTGTTTGTCATGCCCTGAGTTTTATTATACACTTGTTTCGCACTGTAACGTCACAGCAAAACTAACGATACCTCTGGGTCTCGGAGGCAGGTGTGATTTCTGGCTGAGATACTGTTATTATTGTTAGAGATATAGAAGAAGAGACGGGACTTGATGTGTGCCTGCTGTTGTAAAGACAAATAGGGGAAAATAAGAATACAGGGTGAAGAAGATGCTTTTGCAGGGCTCCGCACTAACTTTTTAAAGAGGTTGCCAGGCTAGCCACAGGCATTTATAAAACTATAAATGTGGTTGGTATTTTTAGTCACCTTCATGTTTTAGTATTTAGTATGTCAGCTCAATAATATGCCATAAAATAATGTTTCAAAGCTTTATTATATAGCAGCAGAACCTTAAACATGAAATGAATACAAGAAGGCGCACACACACACACACACACACACACACACACATACACACCAACACATGGCACTGTTTGCTTTGATGTCAGCTTAATGAGGACATCACCTGGAATGATTTTCCAACAGTTTATATATGCTGAGCACTTGTTGGCTGCTTTTCATTCACTTTGCAGTCCAACTCATCTCGAACCATGTCTACTGGGTTTACATCAGGTGATTGTGGAGACCAGGTCATGTGATGCAGCACTCCATCACTCTCCTGCTTGGTTAAATATCCCTTACATAGTCTGGAGGTGTGTTTTAGGTCGTTGTCCTGGTGAAAAACAAATCATGGTCCCACCAAGCTCAAACTGGAAGGGGTGGCATGATGCCCCAGAATGCTATGGGAGCTCACAAAAACATGGTGGGCAGAACCAAGATTCTCAAATCTGGACTCATCAGACCAAAGTCCAAATTTCCACTGGTCTAATGTCCATTCCTTGTGTTTCTTGGCCCAAGCAGTTCTTCTTCTTCTTGGTCTCCCTCAGTCGTGGTTTCTTTGCAGTAATTGAAGGCCTGATTCACACAGTCCCCTCAGCCGATGTTGATATGTGGCTGCTACTTAAACTGTGAAGCATTTATGTGGGCTCTAATCTGACGTGCTGTTGATATCTGAGGATTGTAACTCTAATAATCTAATATCTTCTTCTCCTCGGGTGGTTTGGTGAGCCACTTTGATACTAGTGTGATGGTTTTTGTTACTGACCTTGAAGACACATTCAATGTTCTTAAAATATTCCATATTGACTGACCTCCATGTCTTAAAGGAATGATGGACTTTTGTTTCTTTTACTTCTTTGAATAGTTCTTCCATAATAAGGATTAAAACAGTAGCTGGATAGGGCTGTTCACTGTCCTTTGTGTACCATTATGTTCTGCTGTTTGTGTTGTGTTCAAGTGCCTTTTTGGAGCTAAAATTAAACTGACTTGATTATTCCTCCAAAGAACATTACCTCTCTCCAGATGGTCCTAGCAGTAGCAGCAGCCCACTTATTATTCATGCAAACAATATCTTATTCCATGTGGAGTGATCAGTGTAGTGATTTTAGCTCTATGTTCCACACCTGAAATAACTAATCAAATTCTTCCATTTAGGTCTGGACAGCCTGCTGTATCATTTTCACCTCACAACATTTGGGATTCTCAGTTCAGATAGAAAAGCAGTACTGGTGGTCCCTGGTCCGATTCTGGTCAGTGACTTTTCTTGCATGTCCTTCTGTTTTCTCTCTGGATCAGAAGTGCACACATTTTCCATTAAACTATTTGTATGGTTATCTGAGAATTCTTATATAGTACTTGAGGGAGAGTTAGGGCTGGGTGATATGGAGCAAAAGTCATATCTCGATATATTCAGGCTAAATATTGATATATGATATATATCCTGATATTTTTTTCTGCAAAGTGAGAGCAAATGTTCAGTCAAAGTCAAAGCCAAATATGACATGTCACAAGTAGTTTTATTGAAACCAGCTATTTCAGTGAACAGTTGCAAAATCAAATGAATAAATAATAAACAGGTTACTTCACCTGGTTCATGAATAAATGCTCAGCTGTTCAAATAGTAATAAAACTAGGGACACGTGATCACCTCAATAATATGTCACGTAATGAGCGCTCATCTTAACGAGGAAGTCTCTTCTCCGGGTGTTTAACTACGTCAGTATTTTCCCAGTCCACACCTTGCAGAGTTTAGGCTGCACCTCAGTTTCACTTGTTTTTATATCGCCCAGCCCTAGGGAGAGTTGCTGGATTTCTGGATTAGTTGATTTTGTTCTTTGAGGACTTGGCTGGCTGCTGAAGACCTGAAGAGCCTGCCCAAATTTGAGTTTTGTTATCTGTACTTCCACGTCGAGGCTAACTGCTGAGTCAGTCTTGATTCATTAAGTGGTTGCTGTGTTATTGCTCTGATAGTGCACTCACTCAGAGTGCACTAATCAGAAGATTGGTGGTTCAATCCCTGACTCTTCCAGTCTGCATGTTGAATGTCCTTGGGCAAAATACTGAACCCTAAATTGCTGCTAAAGGCTGTGCCATCGGTGTGTGAATGAAATTAGCTTCTTTCTGATGAGCAGTTGACACCTTATGTGGCAGCCAGTAACATCAGTGTGTGAATGCGATGTGTAGTGTGAAAGCACTTTGAGTGGTCAAGACGAAAGGTGCTTTCCATTTACCATTAAAAATGTTCACTGTTGAACTTAAAAAGTGAACTAAACAAGGAGTCATTGTACCTGTTTGGATCCCATCCTCCATCAGCTGTGCCAGAGAGTCAGAGACACAATGGTACTAGCTTAATAATACAGGAGGACTTCGCAGATGTAGCAGCTAAATCTGTCCATAGAAAAATTAAGATTTTTGGCAGATATTGTCAGGTTGAAAAGTGCAACTCATGGACGTGCAGCACTCTGAACTTAGAAAAATCCCAAACAATTTAGATTTAGGCAGAATCGTACGTGAAAGAGTTTATTGTGCTGAGTAATACAATAAATCAACCAGAGCAGCTCTGGAAATCTTGTTTTCTTCCTTGGAAGCTCTGTACCTGTAACAACTCCTCCTTCTCTGCTGCTTTTTTCATATCCACACTTTGATCTAGGAAAAAGTGGTTTGGCTTGAGCTTCAGCTAGCCCCCTCCCTCTCCGACCTCAGCGCGCATGAACATACCATGTGGTAATAATGGCGATATTTGAAGGCAGTTCTTTGTCTGTTTGTCTAGTTTGTTTGTTTGTCTGTCTGGCCTTGGGTTTTTTTTACATAGAGATTTTCACCACTTTCAAATATATCATTATTACAAACACGTAATGTTCATGTCCAGCTTCAAGCTATACATATTTTTAAAAGAAACAGTTGAATTTTAACAAACACAATTAAGTGCACAAATTCTATAATTTGGAATTATTCTAACAATAGTTGAAATTATTAACATGCATGATACTTAGTATATATTAGTTTGACAAGATTGAAATGTCAAGTGAGTTTAGTGTTGATATGTGATATTTGTTATGTATATCATGTTGGCTGGCTGATTAAACAACTAGAAATCATCTTTGCTTACAGAGGGTTGGCCTACTTGCTGGAGTGGTACTGATTACTCAGGCCACTTGTATTTCCAACATTAAACATTCAAAACCAACGAAGAATTAAATGTTTGTAGCATTTATTAATATATGAATCATATCTTCAGGCTTCGGCTATTATCAGGATAGTACCCAAAATGGCAGCATCATCATAAATTGAGCTCGAACAGCAACGCTCATTGAATACATATTGGGTAATCGCTACTCTCAGTTAATTTAGCCTAAATGTGACATCTATACTACTGTACCTGACCTCTAATTGGCAATACAGTCCACTGAAAACCTGCCTTTAGGTAGTTATTACGGGTCTTCATTCACACTCCAACACTCAGAAGCTGTGGCATCTGCTAGTTGACAGTACAAAGATGAGGGCAATGAAGGTGGTGAAAACACGCTCCAATTTTCTCCTCAAAAATGTCATCAAGCTTTGAAGACTCTTCCTGTGTAGTCCCGTAATGGCATCTGGCCTCAACATGTACTGTAGCTGTCCCAAACATATCTTGACACATTTTTTTATGACTGACTAGATTCTTTAGTGTGTTCATTTCAGCTGTGCTGACCAGATGCCCCTTGAACTGTATTTCACTATACATGTAAGCTCCAGCTGTATGAGGGCCAACAGACAGAACCCTCATTGGCTGGCTTAAAGTTTTTTCTCCTGCAGACATTCTTCTCAATGGCTGTAGAGTTATTTTGAACTCGGCTCTGCTTGTTTATTGCGGTCTTCACTTGCCTCTCTGTTAGCATACTTTTTATTGACTTTTGAGATTCATCTCTCTCTGGTGTCAGCTGTGTAAGCTATGAACTGACCTGTTGTTGACTGTATTTGATCAAAGTTCACAACCCTGCAGATGCAGTCTTCCCATTAATATTTTATTATTTTTCAGTTGATGTGCAACTACGAAGAATTTAATATTACTGTTCTATCCCTTTACAATTACCACCATTACAGACCTGGGGCCTCATGTACGAATACTTGGCGTACGCCAAAAACCAGAAACTGTCGTACACACAAAAATATTCAGATGTATCAAAGTGTGCGTATGCATGGATCCAAGCACGTTTCTTTTGTACATCCCAATCAACGTGGAATTGAGCACACATGCAACTCCTCCCTGTCCACGCCCCATTTACATATGCAAATCTATTTAAATAGGCCCTGGACCTGAGATTCACCTCTTTGAGTGAGTGGGAGCGTGTGTGTGAGGCTGTAAATGCCGTGGGATCCGAGCAGCTCACACGCAGGTGTGGACAGGTGTGGCGCTGCAGCTGACATTTTGCGCCCGCTTTTACTGACAGGAATACTGAACACAGGGAGACAATCAGGGGCTTGTTAGAAAGCTCTGCAGCTCTAATTTCACCAGCAGAAAATATAGAAAACCAAAAACATGATATTTGAATGCGCACATGCCCAAATCTCATTGGCACACTGGCACGGTGCGTGAAGGGTGGGTAAGTAAAGTTTATTCGTTTAATTGTCCTGTATGTAAACCAGCGTTACATATGGGACAATTAAAAGAATAGAAGTCACCCATCGTGCACTGTGCCAGCCTCCAACTTGCTCCCAACCATGCTGTTAGTCATAATGAATGAGGCATGCGTTGAATCAGGCCACCTTGCCACGATGTTAGCTGCATTTGCGCATCACATGATTTGAACATTGATAAAATGAAAATGTTTCCTACTTACATAAACAAATTCATCCTGTAATTTTATAGCAATGTGTGTGCAGTCAATAGCTCCGATTATATTAGACTCTAATGTAATCGGAGCTATTGACTGCACACGAGCGAGAACCGGTTTCTCTAATGATTAGAGAAACCGGTTCTCGCTTCAAACTGCGCTTTAATGTTGGCCTGTTCAACAGCACTGTATGGGAATCTAATGTACCGGGAAGACATTCGGATGATTCCGTCCCACACAGCTGGCATGGCTCGGCTCAGGGTTGACTGGCACACTCCTGACCGATCGGCCAGCTACCGCTGGAATGCCCCTATTGCCAGGAACCCCAGCATAGTCAGCACAACCTGGGCTACTCGCTGGCCCCCGTTGCGTTCTAGGGCCGGCTGCAGCTCTGCGCACAACTCGAAATCGTCTTATGAGCCAATTATCATTGTTTGCAAGTAAATCCTTGCCTTCCTTAAATTGCTTACGTTGGATGGCACCATTTGTGAGGTCCTCTAACAACTCTAACACTGCCATTGTTAATATCATTTCCTTCATCACATTGCGCATGCTTTTATATCCACCCATATAATTGCAAACACGTGGGTGTGTTAAATGTTCATAAGTGTGTCTCTGATGTGCACATCACTCTGATGACTACTTGTTTTCACATTATTAACAGTTTCCCAGCGTTACCTGTAAGTGTCGCCAAAGGAAAAATAGCTGTAGCGTATACCAGCTATGAAGTTGGCGTGGGGCACGATCATTTCACGTTTGATACATCTGAATGTGAGCATGGAAATAGATGTATGCCACTTTTTTGTGCGTACGCAAGCTTTGTACATGAGGCCCCTGTTTACTGTGAATACGTTTACTCTTTCTGTGTGTATATATATATATACACACACACACTAGGGCTGCCACAAACGATTAGTTTGATAGTCGACTAATCACCAATTATTTTTTCGATTAGTCGACTAATCGGATCATACGTAAATTGACTGCAAAACATACAGCTTATCATACCAGCATGCAGCTGATCAGATCATTAGCTTTCAGCTTGAAGTATGAGTTAACTGAAAATAAAAACAATTAACATGATAGCTTATTAACCCTTTAATAGAAATGGCGAGGTCCGGGCGGGCAGGCCCTGTAAAGCTTGCGGCTCCACCTCCGCCCTCGAGCCTTTCCAAGCTGACCCAGAGCCGGTCGCGGCACACTGCCGCGGAGGAAATGCGCCCGGCGGGGGCCAGCCAGTGCCAGAAAGAGGTCCCACGAGCAGATCCTGCCGCACCGTGCGGCCGTCCCTGAGACAAGTTGAACCCCCCCGGGCAGACTGTGCCAAAGTTGCGGAAAAATCGCGGTGATTGGTTAAAATTGCAACACCGCCCTGAATTCACGGGGATTCACTGAAGTTCAAATCACAACATCGTGAATTCATGGAGGGTCTGTGTTATGGTATCATTTACGGTGCAGTCAGGCCTGACGCCGATTACCACTACTGCGCATGTGTGTAGGGGTGTGTGTGTGTGTGTGTCTATGTGACAGAAAGGCAGTGGAAGCTGCAGCCGCAGTTTCAAGGAAAAGCAAAAAAAACAAAAAAAAAAAACAGATGCGTCCACTACTAAATTAATTGTCGACAATTTTGTTCGATGACATAATCGTGACTAATCGACTAATCGTGGCAGTCCTAATACACATACAGTAGTACAAAAAGGTTTAGTAAGCCACCAATTGAATTAATTGGTAAATTTTTTTATTGAATTAATTGGTAAATTCCTCGGTAAAAAAAGTATTTGGTCACCAACAAACAAGCAAGATTTCTGGCTCTCACAGACCTGTAACTTCTTCTTTAAGAGACTCCTCTATCCTCCACTTGTTACCTGAATAATGGCACCTGTTTGAACTTGTTAACAGTATAAAAGCTCAAACAGTCACACTGCAATCTCCACTATGGCCAAGAAAAAAGAGCTGTCAAAGGACAACAGAAACAAAATTGTAGACCTGCACCAGGCTGGGAAGACTGAATCTGCAATAAGTAAGCAGCTTGGTGTAAAGAAATCAACTGCGGGAGCAATTATTAGAAAATGGAAGACCTACAAGACCACTGATAATCTCCCTCGATCTGGGGCTAGGAGATCTCAAGATCTCACCCTGTGGGGTCAAAATGATCACAACAACGGTGAGCAAAAATCCAAGAACCACACAAGGGGACCTAGTGAATCTATCTATCTATCTATCTATCTATCTATCTATCTATCTATCTATCTATCTATCTATCTATCTATCTATCTATCTATCTATCTATCTATCTATCCAGGGGTGTCACAGCGCTTTTAAAAGTGGGGGTGTTCTAGGGGTGGCACATGAGCGAAATTATCTGCATTGATTATCGGGAAAATTAACCATATATGTATAACTAGAAATAATTAAAATGCTAATGCTAATCTGACCACTCAATCAACTTTGGCAAGTTATGGCTAACAGCTGAAGGCCTGTTGCCAGCCTGGCAACAAAAAGTGGAAGAAACATTTACTTGCTACTTGCTTACTTGCTATCACTGGTGATGGTAGCAAGCTAACATAAATAATGTTAGCTTGATGTTTCCCTCCTCTCACTACAACTCCACTTACTTCACTCCACTTTGATTTGAAAAATGAGTCGATGGTCTGCTGTCTCTTCCTTTTAGACATGGTCTGATCATCAAACTTAGAAGTAGATGTCTGCAAATTAGCAAACCTTCTGTCAGTTACCATTAACTTGACTCGATGCTAAGTTTGTTTGCCACGTGGCTTGGTTAATATTGGCTTAAATGTCACAAAGCAAGACATAGTTTTGGACATAGTTAGTTACCGACAAAATTCCTCATTACTTACTGGTCAGATGACTGTTACAGCCAGCGCCGGTCCTGGCCACATTTGCCCCCACCCCCCGAGACGACGATTTTCGACCCCCGCCCTCACGGCTGCCCGTGCGCCCCTGGATGCCCCAGACCAGGTGGGTTTGGTCAAATGGCTGTGATTGGCTGGATGGCCGGATGGATCTAACAGGACCAATGGGTTTTCATGTAGCCTATGGAGAACTGACAAGCGCTCCGTTTCAGTATGCTGGTGGACCGCGAGGACGGATAAATGGTTTAAATCTCAGAAAAAGTGGGGGGGGGGTGAAATCGTCTTTTTGTAAAAGTGGGGGTGTCGCATCCCCCCCATCCCCCACGGGTGCGACGCCCATCTATCTATCTATCTATCTATCTATCTATCTATCTATCTATCTATCTATCTATCTATCTATCTATCTATCTATCTATCTATCTATCTATCTATCTATCTATCTATCTATCTATCTACCTGGCTTTAAGATTCATTTAAGATTCATTGACAATTGTATCAAGAAGTTCAAGTAAATACTGTGAGAAGGGAATGGTTTTCTGAACACGTGTCTTAATATTTGTGTCTTTGTTTGTCTTACCTACCACCATGATGATTGACTGGTAAAAATTCCCCTCCTGCCTCTCCCATTCACTGCTCCATCACTTCACTCCTGCTATAGGAAACTAGCAAATCTAAACAAAACATTACATTTGCTAAATTTGGGAGAATTAATTTTTTCTCTCTCCCACAAGCTGTTAAAATGGGTGATTGTCACTATCTCTGACAACATGCTGTAAACAGCCAAAAACACCTGTTGTAGGGCATTGGCAATTAGTTCCATCCCCTCTAGGAGAGAGATTTATGAGCTTAAAGCTGCAGCCTGATAGTTTGGAAAGCAGTGTTTTGTGGTGATAGGCATGTCACACAAGGCCTAAACTCTTGCCATTTTATGGCAAAATGTTAACCTCCATCAAGGAAGTTATGTGCAGTTTGTATTGTCTTAAACTGGTGTTGTTTTCTGAAACTTGGTGGAGGGGTGTAGCATGATGCTGTAAAAAGTGAAATGCATGCGTAGACTTTGTTAATGTTCCAGGTGCAGAATATTTAAGGTGGAAGGTCAGTTCTATAATACTACTAATAGTACTGTGTACTAGTTTACCAAGACTTGTATCAGACATAAAGGTACCAGTCACTACTCACAAGCTAAGAAGGTCAGTTAATAGAGTTGAAGAGTTTCCCTCCATTGCATCACTAAGTGTGAGCCTCTCCTGACGGACAAGTGAAAAGAGATTTGTACTCATTTCATGTGAACACAATAGCTGGAGGTCTAAGAGGTCAGTGAAGGGTACAAAAAGAAAACTAAACAGAAAACATTGGAAATGTTATTTTTTTTAACTCAGCCTGGACTGTAAGTTGTCGGACAAGAGTAAATGTGGGACTGACTTTTAGTGGTTGGTGAGAGCTTGGTGAAATAAAAGGCTAAAAGACAGACGCTGAGCTGGGCTGCCTGCTGTTGGACTAGTCAGTGATATTAGCTGCTGCTAACGTTTAACATTAACGTTGTAAATGTTAAATGGACTGTACTTAAATATCACCGTTCTAGTCTGCCAACCACTCAAAGCACTTTTACAATACATATCTCATTCACCCATTCACACACGAGCAACACCCACCCATACTGATGCTGAAATGTCCCACTGACTGTAAAATCAAACCTTGAGAACATCATTCAAGTGATGGCTTCTTACTGGCCACTATTCACTCAGGAAACACTATACAGTTTTACAGAAGTAAATGTTTTGCGCAAACATAGAATTGCTCCTGTGGCGACATCGCTCTCACACAAAAAATTACAATCTGTGTGTGGCACTATTTCTTGGATGGGCACAGTAACTTCGTCAAGCACATTGACTTTGCAGAGGTGAGGAGAGACGGAACACATGATGTGCATCTCCACAGGGCCAATCACAATAATACATTTACCATATAACACAGCCCGGACTATGCCTAAAATAAGCTCTATATATAGTCACTGTGATTCATGTGCATGCATGTCAATGAGCAGGACCTCCCACGCCAGTGACAGCACTGCTAATAACCTTCACCAACGCCTCCATCACCTGTGATGTCAGATGATGAGCGTGATGATGAGGGTTAAATAAATGTTAACCAAGCAGTGCTCCCTTGCTTCAGCATTCATTTGTGACATAGGCTGAGAGATGCTGTGCTAATGCTAGTCAGTCTTAAGTTTAGTTCGGACTTATTTACATTAGACAAGACTTGAGTTTAGATAATGTTGAACTGGTCTATAGAGTTAGGCCAGGCTTAATTTGGCTTATTGACTGAACTATGAGCGTGAAGACAGACACTGAGAATCAGGAAACAGTCAGGACTGTGGAGCAAGATTCAAAACATCAGATTTACGCTGACATTAATGGAGATGTCAAGTCATGAAATAATAATTAATTACAGAACATATTACTGCAGGAAACAATAATAACAGGACAGTTTAACCCAGGGACGGATTGGCAATCTGGCATACCGGGCATTTGCCCGGTGGGCCGACGTGCTATTTGGGCCGATAAATCCTGATTTTTTTAAATTTTATTATTATTTTTTTAATATTGGTCTGACCGGCCCACAACGAGTAGATCACGCAGCCCAAACACACTGTTAAACAACCACTCTGTACGCTTTGGTCCCGCCTACAGGCACAAAAAAAAAGGCTGTGCGAGACTCTTTCCTTACCACCGGCCCTTACACGCTGACTGACAGGGGACCGGCCCAATCACATCATAAGACACCTCCCCCCTTTGGCTTGATGCGCCGGTGTGTTTATTGATGGGTGAAACGCTATCAGATAAAGATGGAGAGAAAACGTAAAGGTGGCACAGAAAAACTCCGTGATAAAAAGAAGCTTGCTCTTCAGGCAGATGCTGCGAAGTGTGTTAAAATCACTGACATGTTTGCCACAGCAGGGCTTCATCAGCTCCCATCGCTGATGACAGTGGTGCCGGTGGCAGTGGCACTCAACATGTTGTTGAACCTGCGGTAAGCTGGACTACTGTCAGAACATGTATGAAATGCAACGAGTAGGATAAAGCCACCCAACCCCTTAATGAGTATGATAAAACATACTGTGGCGTCCGGCCGGACGCGTCACGAATAACGAGGCGTTATTTAGCAAACTGGCTTTTATTGCCAACAGTCTGGTTACAGAACTTGGTGCCATAACCACGCCAAGAACACATAACAGGTCCCACTCTCCAGCCTCACTCGTGCCGTCTCTCTCCACACACGCTCTCATACACGCGCTCTCCCTCACCTGCTCCTCCGCCCCCTTGCTCTCATACAGGTGCATTTATGGACCATGGGAAACCACAGAACTCACATTGTAACACACAACACATTACTGCAGGGTCGCTACAATACATTGTAGGCTACACTGGCTGGAAGAGAAAATAAGCCTAGCTCAGTAGCCTACTTTTTATGTCTTTTAT
The DNA here is from genome assembly GCA_004119915.2 of Collichthys lucidus. Taxonomy (NCBI): domain Eukaryota; kingdom Metazoa; phylum Chordata; class Actinopteri; family Sciaenidae; genus Collichthys; species Collichthys lucidus. The sequence continues at coordinate 40,473,735 of CM014080.1, forward strand.
TCTAATAAAAAATAGTCTTTAATGTGAGAAAACGTGTTCACCATTCACCAACAATAACAATAAGTCTAATTTCTTATTAGACTATTATTGTCTGTGGGGTGAGTACTAGGCTGGCCTATTGGCTAAGTTGCTTTTTTGTCCTGCAGATATAGCAGTTATTTATGTAGCCTAGGTGGTAGGGACAATGTTAGCTACATAACTGATAGAAAATCTCACTTTTAAAATTATATCATTTTGTCAATGTTATGTGAATGCAGCTGCAGGTATCTGTACATTCCAGTATTTCTACCCTAGGCATATTTAAAGCCACCACTCACCAAAAATGTGAGTGAAAAGTGAAGAGTCAGCACTCTCATTTTCTTTGTTCATCTAGTAGTCCTCGGGTAAGCTCTTATTTAGGCCTGGGGAAAAAAATGGGCTGTTTTATGTAGCTAGGTGGCTAAAGACAATGTAAGTTAGCCTACAAAGAAAGAAAATAGCACTTTTTAAAATGACATAATTTTGTTCATTGCTAGTGTTATGTCAATGCAGCTGTGTGTTTGTTTATATAAATATATTATAAACAGGCTGTATTTCAGTCAGTCATTGTAAATGTACAATATGTTTATGTTAATTGTCCTGTACACGTGACATCCATTGCACGTCTGTCTGTCCTGGGAGAGGGATCCCTCCTCTGTGGCTCTTCCTGAGGTTTCTTCCACATTTTTTCCTGTTAAAGTTTTTTGTGGGCAAGTTTTTCCTCACTCGACCCGAGGGTCTAAGGACAGAGGGTGTCACTCCCTGTACAGATTGTAAAGCCTCAATGGAAAATGGACTTTGTGACTTTGGGCTATACAAATAAAATTGATTTAATATGATTTGATTATTTATGTCCTGTTGAGCTAGGTTGTTTTAAAGACTTGCACAGTTGCACTGAAAAAACTGAAAAAGTGTGTTATCAAATGTTGTGGGCCAGTCTGGTCCAAAATGCCAGGGCCGATTTTTTGTCCCAGTCCGTCCCTGGTTTAACCAGTTAAATACACAACTTATTCATCCAATCTCTTCTTCTGATATGACCACAAAGATCTATTGATAGGACGCACACACGCACATGGGTTTTCTTCCTTGGCTTGTTAATGTCGGGACACTATCATTGATCTGCTCCACTTCTTTCTTCATCATAAACTTACTGCACACACACGCACGCACGCACGCACGCACGCACGCACGCGCGCGCACACACACACACACACACACACACACACACACACACATACACATACCACACACACACACACGGTGGTATCATAAATTGCCTGAGAAGTAATGACGGTCCTAAAGGAGGACGCATTGATTAAATCACTACACCACTAATTGATTGGTTGCATTGATCTGAGCTTGTCACACACACACATGAACACACGTGTTTAAACACAGCAGACGGGAAACTTCCTGTTTGTGTTTCTGATGTCTTCCCTGCATCCTTTCTTATGGCACCTTTTTTTTATTCTCTCTTCACACACACACACACACACACACACACACACACACACACACACGCATGCATGCACATGCACTCACAGGTCAGTGGAGGAAAAACACACTGGAGCCTTGAGACGCATCACAGTTTAAACATTCATTAATGCTTAATGAAGACAGCGAAAATGATTGATTAGATTTTATTAGCTGCTCTGTGGGAAGGTGAGAATGGCCTTTTGTTAACTGATTAGATTGCAGTAAATAAGTAATTGGATCAGGGGGTATATACACCTTTCTGAGCCGGGGATTGGAAACTGATTGAATTTAGTTTCTCTTAAAGGGATTCAGGCTCAATTAAACATTTTGTTGCTTTTGTCAGGGCTCCTCTTCACACTTTCCACTTTCCTGATGTTAACTTTGTTCGTGCTGCTTGTGCATTCAGGCAGGACATTATTCAGTATTCACATCAGAGAACTGATACTGATACTGATAGAACATTCAGACTGCTTTTGAGTTATCTGTATTATAGTTTAGGAATTGCTGTTGTTTTACACCCATGATTTCATTTACAACACCAGCCCATACTTTAATTTTTGTAGCGGAGTCAATTATATCAGCAGAAATGAAATGACTAATCAATGATTGAATCACCAATTTGAGGCTCAATCCAGATCAAAATGCTTTGATTCATATTTGTTTTTATCGCTTAGGAGTCAGTTTGCGAGAAGCTGGTTCAGCTGGTTTTTCTTATTGTATTGGTTGGTATTGGTATTTCACGCATGTCATGATATTTACTAAAAGTACAAGAAGTGCATTTATCAAGCTACATGCTGGATAAACTGCTGAGATAAGGCAAACTTCCTTTCACCAGTCTGATAAGTAGTCCTTAGCTTAAAGATGTCGTATGTGAGGTCGGTGATAATTGCCAATGAGGAGTCGATATTTGGTCAAATAAATGAGAGATTACATTTACATCTTAACCAAGGGATATAAGCCAACAATTTTGATTATCAAGTCATATGTAATATATAATACCAATTAATGCTGATATTTTAATTGATTAAATATCTTACAAATTAATAAATATGCCCCAAATCACAGATTACCACTGACATGAAGTGGAGGTTTACTATTCAGTGTAATATCCAATTCATGACATCACTGATTTGTACAGATTTTTAATCCTACACATGAATTAGTATTGATATTGTCACTGTTGGGCAGAAACCTCTTATTTTCATAAATGATATATAATTTGCTATCATATAATATGTCTTTGTATCCATTTGGGCTTGATTTGCTTGTAGGTTGGTAGGCGAATATAAAGACGTACATTTTTGACCAGACCTGACCGATAAAACTCGGTTTGGGAGATAGGAGGCCTCCGGCGAAAATAAAAGTTTGTGTTTGACATGCTCATGCATTAGTGCTGCCATGATATGACAGCTTAGCTTGACAGACTTTACTTTTAGCCTGTCTTCTTCTTCTTCCTGTAGTACATTTCCTGTAGTTTGCATGCTTGTAGCAATGTTAATGAGATTTGCATCAGCGCGAAATTTTAACGTAAAATATTTATTGTCGACATATTCGATTACTAATTGTTGCAGCCTATGTCATTATCATCCCTTATGTTTGAAAAGCCCCTTCAAGTTAGTCATTTAGAAAGGATCTTTATCATTTGGTTTGTTTGAGGATTCAGTTTGTTTACACTCAGTACAAAGTTAATCTGACGCCGTCTGTCTGAGCTCTATGGGAGGAAACAAACCCAAGAAATCAAGGTTATTTACTACACACTTTGTGTAATTACATACACATACATGCACGATACGTGCACGAGGTGAACCAAGGATACACAGTGTATATGTATATGTATATACATAATGGAATAAGGAGAGAAAAGGACACTTTTTTAACACAATAACATCCACACCTGTTGATGCTGTGGTGTGACTCCTAGTTTTGACCAACGGTGCATCGAGCTACGCGGCAGGTGGCCAATTAGCAGCAGCCTGAGGCGGGACCTCCTGCTGTGGTTAAAGCACCGGACCAATTAAAGGCCTTGATTTATACCAGCAATAACTCTGTACTCACACTGCTACACACACAATGTGCCCAGTTTGTGCTCTCACACATAGGTATATATTGTGAAAAACAGTATATACTAAGACCCTAACCCTAACAAAAGAGACATAAACATAACAGCAAGTACATACCCTAACACAAACACAGCTCCGGTTCAGAAGCGTCCCAGAAGCAGGCCTTCACTTGGCTCAGTGTTGACTCAAGCTCACAGGAAGCCAGAGACAGCATAGAGAATACGGTGCATTTTCAAAATAAAATACCCTGCACAAACTGCAGGCCATAAAAAAAACAAGTGCGACGTAGCATATTAACACATATAGAAGCATATTTAGCACATAAACCAGGAAAATGACCAAAATTGAGCAAGTAAAGTCTGATGAGCTTCTGCAGGACGGACGTGCCCGGTGGTTTCAGGGAAAGCTTAATACAGATTTGACCTGAATCTCTGAGATTAATCTTTTCAGTAATCACTATTAATGTTAGTGGCACATTTAAAAGCATTGGATTCGATAAGTAGATTCAATACTGGATTCTAACTCGATAATAATACAATTGAACCCTAACCCAAAGGAATGTTTACAATGGAAAATTGGTACATTTAATTGTTTTGTAAAAGTAGTAATAGTAATTTTCACCTAAAAAGGCACAGAAAGGTCAACAGGTTACTAAAGATATTCAGGTCATCCTCTGGGACCATGAAAATTTACAGCACTTGTTCAAAGGACTTCATTGGGCAAGTATAAAATATTGGTTGCTGAACTCACGAGGGCTGCTACCAACAGGTCAATAATAAGCCTATTCATTCAAAATAATAATTGTAAATAACAAAATAAGGAAAATTAACATTAAATAACAACAAGCTGCAGATGGCATTACCAAGGAGGGATTTGAACACTGGCAATCAAGCTGAAGCAGCCGGTGTCCAATCCTGTCATCAGGAAAGTGGTTTATTTGAGTGATGGCAGCCAAAAGTGACCTTGTTATTTCTAAAAGCAGTGGCTCCAATCAGAGCCCAGCCAAGCTTCTGATGATAAAGCTCACTAATACTCATCAATACAGCATCAGACATGGCTGCAAAATAAAGCTGTGCACCCTCAGAGAAAGTGAGCCTCATGTCATCAGCGACTTGAAACATGGATGTAGCACAATCTGAGCCACTAACAAGGTGCACCAAACAAGCAGACAACACTGGGGAATGTTTTCTGCATCACAAAACATAAAACCAACCAGCATGTGGCCTTCAGCAGGTTTAGCAGACAATGAAATTGTGTGATTCATTTCCAGTCAGGCAGTACAACTGGCATCAAGATTATCTGTAAAGATCCCCACAAAGTAGTATTAGATGCTGCAGAAAAACAAATGAATAACGGAGTCTGAGGGAAAAAAAAACACTGATGTCGTCACTCCGGTTGGGTTTAAATTTGAGTATTACGTAAAAGTGATAATTGTAATCACCCAATTTAGCCTAGAGAAATGAATTACACTCACATAGACCAGAGACTCATGCAGTCATACACTCCAGTTTAAAAGCAATATCAAACTAAGGCTTAAAAGATATAGTGTGATATGAATCAGTATTTTTGTTTTCTTATTTTCTTACCTTTTGTTATACGAAACAATATACACACATGACAAAACTTACTGTATGAGTGCAATCCGATCACCCTCTGCAGTGGAAGGGCTTTGGGGCTTTCAGTGTGGGGCTGGACTGTCAGTTGAGGCAGTGGGATGAACCCGTAGCCCATGATAGGGCAATCTGGCACATCTCCTTTTACTACAAATAGGATAAATGTGCTATGGCGTGTATTCTTCATAATTAAGTCCTGTGGCACATGTGATTCCTATCAGATCTATTTCCACATTTGACCAAAGCATATATAAAAAAATCTGTCCACCCCCTCATGTTAGAGAAGTACCATCTGTAAGTAAGTTTTTTTTTAATCAAGGTAAATCAAACAGGCAACAAGCGCCTGAAACGGCAAAAGACTAAAAAAATATAATAGATTTTAAAGTGGTGATGGGTATGTGGATTAATCATGCTATTGTTTCTACTTGCTCACTTGACAATAGTTGTATTTTGGTTTTGTAATCTCCAGGGACAAAAGAGATTTTCAGTTTATGACTCATTATGGATGATTAAATGGAAATTTAAATGTAGAATAGTTGACTTGTCCAACAGTAAGAAACCTGACAGAAAACAGTCAAAATTGACACAGTCAAGCTTCACAAGTCACTTTGTTAAGTTACATACTACTCTATATCCTGTTACATGTATTTGACATGGGGCAGTTTGTGTGTTGGGATTGTGCTGAAATGGGAAACTTGCTCACAGAATCTTCCCGCCGGACACGGTGAATGATTTTGAAGAAAATTCCAGTGGTGGTGGTCAGTACGATACACGCCATTCATAAGTCGCTCAGGTTTTCCATAGTTTTATTACCTGTGGTCATGACCAAATCAGTTTCTGTCATAGGGTGTCAGAGCTAGTCCTTGGAAATTGATTGAGTGCTGGAGCCTGTCCCAGCTGGCATTGGGCGGGGTACACCCTTGACAAGTCGTCAGTTCATCATAGGGCAGACACATTCACACTCACATTCACAGCCACGTCCAATTTAGTTCACTTTAACACCACCAACTTAAATTTAATAGAACCCAGGGTCTCTTGTGCTATGCTGTTTTTATCAAACTTTTTTGTTGAACTTTCTGTAGAAGAATGAAAATGTTGCCATCAATATCAGTAGTTTCACATAATATCTTGTGTAGTTTAAACTCAGAAATATAAAGCAGCGAGCTGAGGTCACGTTAACATCTTCCGTCATTGAATGAAATTTTTGAACAATGACGGATTATCAGATTAACACTGAGGGCCATTTACTGTGACATTAAGTACTTCACATGCAACCTTGTCAATAACCACCTGTAGACCCCCTGTAGTGTGTCTGACCTGCCAGGTCCAGTTGTTGGTGAGTGTGTGCATATTAATTGGTTATTGTCTAGTAGTCTGTCTTGATCCTACAGGCATGACCTTGATGTCTAGCTGTTTTTTGTCCGAAGAATTTTAGAAAGTCCAGTAACTGTGATGATAAACAAGGTGAAAAGGAGGGATTGATGCAGTGGAGGATGAAGGACAAGCAAGTTAATACTGACTATCAGCCAGTAGATGATGTCACAGGAGAAGCCAGTGGCAGCCAGGAAGTAAAAATCTGCTTCATGTGGTGTTGACAAAAAAAATTGTTTCTCCCTTCATCTTCCCTCTCCATGTCTTCACAGATACATAATCTGTGCATTCTTTATTTAAATGTTGACAATTTGATGGTGACTGAGATGTTTTTGTAAACCAAATGCTGGTAAATGACAGAGCAGAAAGAAACACGACCTCTGACAGCACGCTTCTATGAGTCTGTGAGTGTTCCATGTTCCGTGTTCTTTGTGTGAAACATACAGTCCCCCCCTGTGAGGGAAATAGTTGATTAGAACACAGGACTCTAGTGTAGCCCTTAAAACGAGACCCTGTGTGTATGTGTTTGTGTGTGCAGAGCTCATTAAAGAGCCTCTTGGCAAGAGCGCTGAAAAAGTGAACGGTCTTGCCCCAGATGATTCATTTCAGCCAATTGCATGGATGGGAGTGCATTTGTCATTTAGCACTGAGTGGACATCTGAACGAAGGCAAATTATTCCTGTTTTGAGTCCAGTAGAATGCATTCCCTCTTTTCCCTTCTGTTGTCCTCCATTTCTATCTCTTTGTTCTGTGTTCTTCTCAGTACTTCACTGCTTCTCTTGCTGTCCCTTTTCCTTTTTTCTATTTAGCTTTGGTCCCTCTATCTTTGCCCCATTGCCTCCTGTAAAAACAAGAACACAAAAATTAAAAAGAACTGTATTGTATACACATATACATATATGTCAGCTGTATGTGATCTGCTTGAGAAAAAAAAACAATGACATAAAAAATCAATGCCTAATACAGTAATTATGCCTGGAGAAATATTACTTCTTAGTTCTGTCAATGACAAACAAAAACACATCTGATAATTAAGTCAGATGACACTCCCAACATACCAAATGTATCCTGACAATGATTTCCTTTTTTCTCTTTTTATCATAATCACAATCACATGTCTATCTTCTCATAGACATCTGGAACTATTCTTTCTGCTCTGTGTTATGACTGTGGTCATATTTGTTTGTAGTCTGTGTGTGTTTCTTTGTGTGCCCTGTGCTTGTGCTGTATTTTGTATGCAAATAGGATGTGACATCCCCAGGAGGCGATTGGTGGAATAATTTTCCGGTCCTGGCTTGTGATTGGCTGTACCTGAAAGCCCCAAGGATAAAAGGAGCCAAGATGGCGGATGCCAGGTGGACACCATTTCCTCATCCTCCTCCTCTCCCAACTAGCGCCACATGTCCTGTTGTAAAACTGTTTGTATGACCTTAGAAATAGCTTTTTGTTTGAAGAGTAGGGATGGACTGCCATTTTGTTTGTTTTGGTTGTTGTTTTGGCCTGGGTCCACCCTGAAGTTGATACCTTAGTTATAATTGTTTGAGATTTTGATTTTTGTAAATAAACCTATTTTTCGTTTGTACATAAAACCTGTGTAAGGGGCTACTTGGGACTAGGGGAAGATTGAGGCACCTATTTCTTGTTATGCTCTAGACCCCTAGACTGGGGCATAACATCTGATATTTCGTGATTGTTCCGTTTTGAGGTAATAAATTGATTATCATACTGGTGGAAACGATAACATGACATGTGTGAAGTAATAGAAGACATGAGGACGTGTTACAATGAGCAGTTTTGACTGTTATGCTGAGAGTTTTATGTTTTAGCTCTACATATCTGTACCGATTAATGGACTGCTAGGTCATTAAATATATTCTGCACAAAATCTGACACTGGCCTGTCAGGAGTGCTAATGGGAGCGAGTGTTTTGAAAGTCAAATGATTTATCATCTGGGAGCACGAATGTGCTCTGTAAATGTTATAGAACCTTTCCAGATTTAGACCCCAGACAGACAAAAAAAAGAAAAGAAAAAAAGAATATATGTCAGCTAGAAAAATCGTAGCCACTTATCCACGTATATTTATTGGACAGATTGGTCAGATGGGCTGTCCATTTTTTCAGTTTTTAATCAACATGTCTTTGTTTGATACTTTGGGTACATGTATGTGTTTCTAAGTCTTACAAGCTTAGTTTCTCCTCTCTCTCAGCAAAGAGTTTTCTTCACTTCTAAATGACTGGTGGAAGGTCCAGGTATCTACCTCTGTGGGCTCGTTAACACCATGAGGGACATGTGACTCATAGACACACCCCTTCATCCAATGGGCTGTTCAAGGTCAAATGGGCCATTGAAGTGACCGGAGTGGAGGTGTGGATGGGGGTCGTTGTGGATGGGGTCATTGTGGATGGAGGTTGTTGTGAGGTACATGTGTGTAACATCAGTGTAATGAGTGCGTCTGCTCTGTCAGATGTGTGTGATGGCATGCTCTCTGTGGAGACTAGCTTTTCCTGTTCCTTTGTTTTTAGACATAGAAATAAAACCAGTGTGACGAGAGCCAAAACTAATGTTTCTGCTCCACGGATTGACATTGTTGGACTTGCTGACCTGCTGGCCCCTGGAGCACTGCATCAGTCCAACAGAGAGAGAGAGAATGAGAGAGAGAGGGGGATGCAAAAGACACTTGTGAAGTGGTAAATTTGCCAGCTGTCCTCTGGCATGCTGCTGGCTTTACTTGCTATTCTATTAAAGAATACACCGGCAACCACTGTCCTGTGCAGAACCACAAGCTGTGTGTATGAGTGTTTGTCTGTGCACAGACAGGATGATGGACGTATAATCAGTGTTCACTATTGTGTGTGTGTGTGGGTGTGTGTGTCTGCCTTAATTCTAAATAACACCTGGGTCCCTGCTATTCCAAGATGAGCCCTAAGCCCTGAGATGAAATGCAGTCTAGCATGTCTGTACACACACACACACACACACACACACACACACACACACACACACACACACACACACACACACACACACACACACACACAGAGCGTCTTCCTTGTGTTCACACATGCATAATGGCACACTGACACACTCTCATATATACAACCAGAGAAACAAAAAGTCTCCACCAGACATGTACACACAAAAGCACAGAGGCAGGTAGCCGGCCTGCCTGCCATGCCAAGTAGAGGATTACAGTGCAAATCAGAGGCTTACCTGGAGAGAGTGTAATATAAAAACAGACAATGCACCACGATGACTATCTGGATACACACTAGGAGGAATGATCAACATTTCATTGTGTGAGTAACATGGACACAACTGCTCCAAAGATGAGTTTCTAGATAGGGTATGTTTTCCATCATTGTAGTCATTCTACGGGAACTAACGGCGTATAAATTGCTACTCTAATGAATTTATATAATTCTTTGGTTTTGGTCTGATTCAACTAAAGTGCTGCTCATAATAGTCATATTATCTTTAATTGTGGACCGTTTCCAAAGGACAAACCGGTGAACAACAATTTTGTCATAGGAACAAATGTAAACCCAGACACTGTGCATATGCGTCAAATCAGAATCTAAATAAGAATCTGATTCATTGCCAAGTAGGTTTTCACTTACGAGGAATTTGTCTTGGTCATTTGTCTTGTCATATACACATTCAGCACAGATACTGAGGCTTCTGTACTGAACTGAAAATGCTGTCATGGCAAAACAGGAATGTGTTTTGGTTAGGCTGATGTTACACAGGACTCCATGTACTCTCTGAATACACAATATGTTTTATGCAGCTAAACAACAGCAAGGCAGAAATTATCATTTAAAGTCTGTGTAAAATAAAAAATAAATGTGTTTTGAGTTTGTCAGACCTAAGATGAAAGTGTAACCACCCCAGAAATTAGGTGTGAAAATCAGGTAAAAATGAATTCTCAGCTCCAGGACTGTGGGGGGCGGGTCGTCTGCAGCCGCTGAAGCTATGCCCACTCTCTCTCTGTCTGCTTGTCATCTCTGTTTTTTCTCTGTCTGTCTGTCTGTCTGTCTGTCTGTCTGTCTGTCTGTGTCTGTCTGTCTGTCTGTCTGTCTGTCTGTCTCTGTCACTCTTTCTTTCTTTCTTTCTTCTTTCTTTTTTCTTGCTGTTACCGACACATTTAACTTCAGATCTTTTTCAAAAAACTTTCAAAAACAGTTTGAACCTCTAACTCCACATTTCATATATCGTTCAAAGTATTTGGCGTATTTTACCTTTTCAGCAACTATTTTCCAACATATTGAATGTGTTTTGAAAGAGATCCCAGAATTGCCTTTACACAGACTTTAAGAGTTTGCTCAAGTATGCCATAACATTTCTTATACAAACACAGAACTGATCTGTGTGTTTGGTCTGTGCACCAGTGCAGTGGTACATGTCCAAAGGAAGTGAACACAGTAGTAACAGCAGAGATTTCAGTAGAACTGGTGAATTTGCTTGGAGAAGTTTTCTAATGAATAATGATCTGATATGTAGTCATGGGTGCCAAAGGCTCTCACAGTGTGAGAAATCCCTTGTGTACACATATAATGTGGTGTATAATGTATTTGTTGGTATGTCTGTCTGTATGTGGGAATAATTATGTATGAATTCAGAAATGCTCATTGTCTGCTTAGATTTTCATTTGTATTGATTTGCATGTGGACAGGACTTCCTTTGTGGGCAAGTTTTTCCTCACTCGAACCGAGGGTCTAAGGACAGAGGGTGTCATTCTCTGTACAGATTGTAAAGCTCTAGATGCCCGAGCCACCTTAGCTGGTTCCTCTCGATGCGGAGCAACGGTTCTCAGTGAAATTATGTTCGAACCGAACTCCTCCCACGCCCGAGTTTTTGCCTCCGCAACCCCCGAGGCCGTGCTCCGCTTGGCATTACGATACCTGTCAGATGCTTCAGGAGTCCCACAGGACAAAAAGGTTCTGTAGGACTCCTTCTTCAGCTTGATGGAATCCCTCCCCGCCGGTGTCCACCAGCGGGTTCGAGCGCCGCCGCCACGACAAGCAGCGACCATCTTGCGGCTACAGCTCCGGTCAGCTGCCTCAACAATGGACGCACGGAACAAGGTCCACTCGGACTCAATGTCTCCGGACGTGAGTGAAGCTCTCCCGGAGGTTAGAGTTGAAGCTCAAACCCCTGCCAGACGTTCCCAGCAAACCTGCACAGAACGTTTGGGCCTGCCAGGTCAGACGGCCATCCCCCACCATCGGTGATCAGTTGACAGCTCCGCCCCTCTCTTCAACCGAGTGTCCAAAACATGTGGCCGCAAGTCCGACGACACGACCACAAAGTTGAACTGTGGCCAAGGGCGTCCTGGTGCCAAGTGCACATATGGACACCCTTATGTTCGAAGATGGTGTTCATTATGGACAATCCATGACGAGCACAGAAGTCCAATAACAGAACACCGCTCAGGTTCAGATCAGGGGGGCTATTCCTCCCAATCACGCCCCTCCAGGTCTCACTGTCGAGGACGAGGCAGTCCCCAGAGGAAACGCTCTCCAGCACCCTCTCTAAAGACTCCAAAAAGGGTGGGTACTCCGAACTGCCGTTCAGTGCATAGGCACAGACGTCAGTCAGGACCCTTCCCCCCACCCGAAGGCGAAGGGAGGCTACCCTCGTCCATGGGGTGAACCCCAACGTACGTATGCGCCTATCGCGGGGGGCAACTTCAGAGTGGTTGAGCGTTCAACCCCTCTCAAGGAAAAACTGCAAGCAAGCCCAACTATATTTAGCCGGTACCTCTCGACCTTGCGCACCAGCTCAGGCTCCTTCCCCGCCAGAGAGGTGATGTTCCACACGACCTTCATGCATATATGACATAACATTAGAGAAGAATTTTGATGCATCTCAACATCACAGACTCTGATCAGTGTCTTCTTTGTGAAGCAGTGAACAACAACTAAAGTGAAGGAAGGAGGATGTGTGTGTTCCTCCAGTGTAGTTTCTGTACATGCCAGGATTGGTCTGTTCGATACACTTTACTTAGCTATGTCTAAATGCTTTGTTGGAAACTGTCACTGAGATATTCTGAAGAAAAGGCATCAGAAGAACAGATCTCATTTTGAGGACATCTTTCTCACACAGCTCTGTCAATATTACTCAAATAAACCATATGAGTTTGAGATTTGAATTACAACTAGAAAATTCCCACAGAAATTTTGAGAGTGACGACTGGGCTGTTGCCAGGGTTTGTATTTAAAAAGCACACCTTAAATAGTAATTTTCAACATGTTTATTTAGACAGAAAACAATTACCATGTCCAATTTTTAGTGGCTTAGTGGCTAATTATCCACTAAATCAGCATTAGCCACTAAGCCACTAAAAATTAAAAAAACATGGCAATGATAACAGCTAATGATAAGCTAGCGCGT